>OV651824.1:5623135-5808135 GCA_927349885.1 Psylliodes chrysocephalus | reverse complement strand
TTCATTAAATTACATTTGCGTTGATGTGTAATACTTAGTACGTTTTCTATTTAAATTGTATTGGTTAGTAGTGGGAAGGAGGAGAGGGGAATATTGTGTGTCAGTTTAGGATGTGATAAAAATGTGCCAGCCTTAGAATAAAAATCGACCTAATTTAAACAATTCTTTGTATTAATTTGAAGCAAGTGGTGATACAATTGAAATCAGCATAATAAAAGGAAGCTTAAAAATTTGTATGTTATGTTGGGAATGGGGTGCTAAAACACTACGACCTAAAATATTTATTGTACCCCTTTTGTCGCTAATGCAGCAAGGAAATGTCGCAATGCCTACAACGATCCTTCCAATCATATCTTCCTTGAGTGGCTTCAAGTTAGGTAAATATCACTCTTCTATTTAATATGCTCTTAGGTATAGTGTCCTTGGATTTTGGAGTGCTACACATTGTCAAAATGTAAATGGAGGTTTTGTCTTCCTCTTCACAGAATCTGCTCACTATATTCTACTACTCTTAGTTTACTTAAGGTGTCCTTTTAGTGGGCAATGCCCAGTAAGGATCCCTGATACAATACGTAACTTGTTCTTGTAAAATTGGTAAAAATATAGGGTGTTCTATTTATAAAATACTGTCATTGACGTCATTACAGGATGATTACAAGATATATTGAATTATGAGAAAATAAACTAAATTAAAATAAAAAGTTTACTTATTTTATTTTACGTCTTGGTCATCTATCACATTTGAGATGGAATTTTCTTTTTATTTACTTTTATAATAATGCCTAAATATACGTACCTACTAATCAAGGTGCTAACCTTATTATTTAAATAATATCAACCAAAAAATTATTAAACATTTTCTAAAACAAAAATGTTTATTGTGGCATTTTATTTTCTACGGCGCTCTGTAGTACTTGTCGCGTTCAAGATCGAAATTGATACATTTTAATTTTTAAAATGACTCGAGTCGAAAGACAAAATCAGCGAGCCTCCTAGTACGTATATATAATCAACTGCAACGTTGCCAAACCAAAAGCGCGCAGCGAATAGCTTAAGGCGCCCAGTTGACATGTAACATTAAACATCTTATACACAGCGAAATGTATATTAGCAGCGCACCAAGCGGCGAACGCCTGAACTACTATTTTATACAGGATCAAAAAACGGCTCAAATGGGCGTCCTCGAGATTTTTGTGTTAATGGGTGTTTTAGGGTGTCTACATCATCTGGAACAATTTTCAATGGGTTGTCACTGGGGATCCGTATATCGGAAGCCCAGTAACAGCGGAGTCTCAGTGAACCTGAAATTTAACATGGGGGGAGGCTCAGTAATACTTTGTAGATATATATATATATATATATATATATATATATATATATATATATATATATATATATATATATATATATATATATATATATATATATATATATATATATCCCACCTACGTTTTTGCGTCAATACATTATGTCTTTTGCATGTATTTCTGCGTCAACCGCGTTGTTGCGTCAATATATTGACGCAGAATTACAAACGCGTGCAACTCAGTGACGAACGATGGTTAATTGTTCTTTTTGATACCAGGTTGAAGTCATAACTGTATAGAAAAATAGGTTCAATTGACATCCGCCCAAAAACTTTTTTAACTCTCTTATTACAATTTTTATGATGACGCAGCAACTGCGCTAGCATGATTCTTCAATGCATATTTAGTTCGAAAAAAAATAATGTGGTGGCGCTCCGCCGAGCCGTGAATATAAGGGTAATGGGTATTATTTTCATTCACTCGATTATTCTGCGTCACGTTAGTCTGGCAATACCCGGCAACACCGTTGATTATTGGAACGAAGTTCTTTACGGCAGGCTTGGAGGAGATAGGGATTTTGCTGCGCGACCGAACTGAAACAAATGTGCGCGACACAAGCGAGTAGTGTATAATACCTTTCTCTTTCTCCCTCTTAAATCGGGGAAAATTGGGAAAAATTGGAGGAAATTGGGGGGAAATTGGGAAAAATTTGGATAAATTGGGAAAAATTGGGATAAATTGGGGAAAATCGGGGAAATTTGGAGAAGTGGGGGAAAATTGGGGGAAATTTGGGGAAATTGGAGAAATTTGGAAAAATTGGGGAAAAATGGAGAAATTTGGAGAAATTTGGAAAAATTAGGGAAATGGGGGGAAATTTGGGAAAATTGGAAAAAATTTGGAAAAATTGGGGGAAATTGGAGAAATTTGGGAAAATTTGGGAAAATTTGAGAAAATTTGGGAAAATTTGGGAAAATTTGGGAAAATTTGGGAAAATTTATGAAAATTTATAAAAATTTATGAAAATTTGTGAAAATTTGGGGAAATGGGGGAAAATTTGGGAAAAATTGGGGAAAATTGGGAAAAAAATTTGGAAAAATTTGGGAAAAATTGGGGGAACTTGGAGAAATTTAGGAAAATTTGGAAAAAATTTGGGGGAAATTTGGGAAAATTAGGGAAAATTTGGGGAAAAAGGGAAAATTGGGAAAAATTGGAATAAATCGGGGAAATTGGGGGAAATTCGGGAAAATTGGGGGAAAAATTTGGGGAAATTGGAGAAAATTGGGAAAAAATTTGGGAAAAATTGGGGAAATTTGGGAAAAATTGGGGAATTTGAGAAATTTGGGAAAATATAGGGAAATTGGGAAAATTTGGTGAAGTGGGGGGAAATTTGGGGAAATTGGAGAAATTTGGAAAAATTGGGGAAATTTGGGGAAAAAATGGAGAAATATGGAAAAATTTGGGGAAATGGGGAAATTTTGGGGAAATTTGGGAAAAATTGGGGAAAATTGGGGAAAAAATTTGGAAAAATTTGGGAAAATTGGGGGAAATTGGGGGAAATTGGAGAAATTTGGGAAAAAATTGGGATAAATCGGGGAAATTGGGGAAAATTTGGGGAAATTGGAGAAAATTGGGAAAAAATTTGGGAAAATTGGGGGAAATTGAAAAAATTTGAAAAAATTGGGAAAATTTGGGAAAATTTGTGGAAATGGGGGAAATTTGGGAAAATTAAGGAAACTTGGGGAAAATTGGCAAAAATTTGAGGAAATTGGGGGAAATTGGAGAAATTTGGAAAAATTGGGGAAATTTGGGAAAAATTGGGGAAAATTTGGGGAAATGGAAAAAATTTGGGAAAATTGGGAGAAAATTGGGAAAAAATTGGGAAATTTGGGGAAAATTTGGGGAAAATTGGGGGAAAATTGGGGAATTTGAGAAATTTTGGAAAATATGGGGAAATTATGGGAAATAAAAAAATTACACATACAATACGTAAACGTATTGAATAAATTAATATATGCTTCATCAAAAAAAAAATTTTTTATTTGACCAGAAAGAAGGACATAATAACTATTAATTCTTGCTTCTTAAATTTAAATGAATATCAAACGCATCTCTTTAATTCGAAATGATAAATATGGTATTGGCAACATCGCTGACGCAACAAAATCTGGCCTGCAAACAAATCAAATCTATCAAAGATGCAGAACTGTTGTCTTGCTGAAACATAATATACTCTGATGTCGTAATGATGGTTACATATATTGACGCAACAATGTAATGAAAATGGTTACAAAACAATATTGTTCTTTTTTTGAGTATATAAAAAAGCAAGATGGTAGATAGTTTGTCATACCTATTTTATACTCTATTTTGAATAGAAATATGTATATACTCCATTCCTTCTGGTTGACGCATAAATGTAACAAAGATAAAATGATGCAGAAATGATAGAGGGATTTATATATATATATATATATATATATATATATATATCCCACCTACGTTTTTGCGTCAATACATTATGTCTTTTGCATGTATTTCTGCGTCAACCGCGTTGTTGCGTCAATATATTGACGCAGAATTACAAACGCGTGCAACTCAGTGACGAACGATGGTAAATTGTTCTTTTTGATACCAGGTTGAAGTCATAACTGCATAGAAAAATAGGTTCAATTGACATCCGCCCAAACACTTTTTTAACTCTCTTATTACAATTTTTATGATGACGCAGCAACTGCGCTAGCATGATTCTTCAATGCATATTTAGTTCGAAAAAAAATATTGTGGTGGCGCTCCGCCGAGCCGTGAATATAAGGGTAATGGGTATTATTTTCATTCACTCGATTATTCTGCGTCACGTTAGTCTGGCAATACCCGGCAACACCGTTGATTATTGGAACGAAGTTCTTTACGGCAGGCTTAGAGGAGATAGGGATTTTGCTGCGCGACCGAACTGAAACAAATGTGCGCGACAGTCGTATACACAAGCGAGTAGTGTATAATACCTTTCTCTTTCTCCCTCTTAAATCGGGGAAAATTGGGGGGAAATTGGGAAAATTTTGATAAATTTTGATAAATTTTGATAAATTTTGATAAATTGGGAAAAATTGGGATAAATTGGGAAAAATTGGGGAAAATTTCGGAAAATTTGGGAAAATTTGAGAAAATTTGGGAAAATTTGGGAAAATTTGGGAAAATTTGAGAAAATTTGTGAAAATTTGTGAAAATTTGGGAAAATTTGTGAAAATTTGGGAAAAATTTGGAAAAATTTGGGAAAATTTGGGAAAATTGGGAAAAATTTGGGAAAATTAGGGGAAATTGGAGAAATTTAGGAAAATTGGGAGAAAATTTGGGGAAATTGTGGAAAATTAGGAAAAATTGGGAAAATTTGGATAAATTGGGAAAATTGGGATAAATTGGGAAAAATTGGGGAAAATTGGAGAAATTGGGGAAAATTTCGGAAAATTTGGGAAAATTTGGGAAAATTTGTGAAAATTTGGGAAAAATTTGGGAAAATTTGGGAAAATTGGGGGGAAATTGGGAAAAAATTGGGGGGAAACTGGGGAAATTTAGGAAAATTGGAGAAATTTAGGAAAATATGGGGAAAATTTGGGGAAATTGTGGAAAATTTAGGAAAATTGGGAAAAATTGGGGAAAATTGGGGAAAATTGGGGAAAATTTGGGAAATTGGAGAAATTTGGGGAAATGGAGGAATTTGGGGAAAATGGAGGAAATTGGGAAAAATTGGGAAAATTTGGATAAATTGGGAAAATTGGGATAAATCGGGGAAAATTTGGGAAAAATTTGGGAAAAATTTGGGAAAATGTGTGAAAATTTGGGAAAAATTTGGGAAAATTTGGGAAAATTGGGGGAAATTGGGAAAAATTTGGGAAAATTGGGGAAATTGGAGAAATTTAGGAAAATTGGGGGAAAATTTGGGGAAATTGTGGAAAATTTAGGAAAATTGGGAAAAATTGGGGAAAATTTGGGAAAATTGGGGAAAATTTGGGAAATTGGAGAAATTTGGGGAAAATGGAGGAAATTGGGAAAAATTGGGAAAATTTGGATAAATTGGGAAAATTCGGAAAATTGGGATAAATCGGGGAAAATTTGGGAAAATTTGGGAAAATTGGGGAAATTGTGGGAAATTGGATCAATTTGGGAAAATTGTGGAAATTTGGGGAAATTAGGAAAAATTTGGGAAAATTGGAAAAAAAAATTGGGAAAATTGGGGAAAATCTGAGAAATTGGGAAAATTGGAGAAAATTTGAGAAATTGGGGAAAATTTGGGTAAATTTGGGAAAATTGGGGGAAATTGGGAAAATTGGAGAAAATTGGAGAAAATTTGAGAAATTGGGGAAAATTTGGGAAAAATTTGGGAAAATTGGGGAAATTGGAGAAATTTGGGGAAATTGGGGGAAATTGGGAAAAAATTGGGAAAAAATTGGGAAAAATTATGAAAATTGGGATAAATTGAGAAAAATTGGGATAAATCGGGGAAATTTGGGAAAATTGGGGAAAATTTGGGAAATTTGGGGAAAATTGGGGAAAATTTTGGGAAAATTGGGGAAATTGGGAAAATTTGGGAAATTTGGGGAAATTTGGTAAAATTTGGGAAAATTGGGAAAAATTGGGGACATATGGGGAAAATTGGGGAAAATTGGGAAAAATTGGGAAAAATTGGGAAAAATTGGGAAAAATTGGGAAAAAATGGGAAAAATTTGGGAAAATTGGGAAAAATTTGGGAAAATTGGGGAAATTGGAGAAATTTGGGAAAATAGGGGGAAATTGGGGGAAATTTGGGAAAATTTGGGGAAATTGGGGGAAATAAAAAAAATTACACACACAATACGTAAACGTATTGAATAAATTAATATATGCTTCATCAAAAAAAAAAAAATTATTTGACCAGAAAGAAGGACATAATGAACTATTAATTCCCGCTTCTTAAATTTAAATGAATATCAAACGTATCTCTTTAATTCGAAATGATAAATATGGTATTGACAACATCGCTGACGCAACAAAATCTGGCCTGCAAACGAAAATACCTATAAAAGATGCAGAACTGTTGTCTTACTGAAACATAATATACTCTGATGTCGTAATGATGGTTACATATATTGACGCAACAATGTAATGAAAATGTTTACAAAACAATATTGTTCTTTTTTTGA
Organism: Psylliodes chrysocephalus; assembly: GCA_927349885.1. Lineage (NCBI taxonomy): Eukaryota > Metazoa > Arthropoda > Insecta > Coleoptera > Chrysomelidae > Psylliodes > Psylliodes chrysocephalus. Next base: position 5,801,654 of record OV651824.1, on the reverse strand, counting down.
GTATATAAAAAAGCAAGATGGTAGATAGTTTGTCATACCTATTTTATACTCTATTTTGAATAGAAATATGTATATACTCCATTCCTTCTGGTTGACGCATAAATGTAACAAGGATAAAATGATGCAGAAATGATAGAGGGATTTATATATATATATATATATATATATATATAGAAAAAGTAAAAGTTGAAAAGTCTTTTGGTAGGTAGAGAGGGGGTAAACGTCAAACCACGTCGGGCGGCTCCGAGAATTTCGCAGTAATGTTTACTTACCAGTGTCGTTTCATAGAATAAGTAATTTTAAATTGTTATTGGCGGAACCGGACAATCGCATGTATTTATGGATTATAAATAATTATTAAACATGTATTATAATATTCAAATCATAATTTTACAAAATTTCAACAGCTATTCACAATTTATTAAACTATTTACTCGAAATTGTTATTAACATCTATAAAATAATTTTGTACGCCAATGTATCGCGTCCACTTCGGTGAGATCCGCTGACAACCTGTCAATTTATGTGTATAAAGTGGGAGAACTGGCAAAAGCATTTCCAACTTTTACTTCTGTTCTACCAAATCAGTATTGGCACTCTGAGGCGGCACGTTTGATCTTTAAAAGTAAAAATTTTAATGAACACTTGACGTTTTCGGGATATGAAAAGTTTTCTTTACACGGACTTGGTATACATGGTTAGTTGAATCAGGCCCATGACACTCCCTGGGCGGGAAAAAGACACGCAGCTTTTACTGCGCTGACGTTTTCGGGATATAACCTATCACTTGTCATAAATCCGGTTAAAAACTCGCTACCATGCGCAGGCAATCCATATTTCGTACACAAATACAAACTTTTGTTTACATTTTATCGAAGTAGTTTTTGTAATACATTTACAGCTTAAAAACGGAAAATTTGTTGTTTTGATAGTGAATTTAGATTAAAAATACTCCAAATACACTTTAGTGTGTGTTTTATCCTTATTGTTACGTATTATTGCTCGTTTTATTTGAGGACATTGGAATAAATAGAGTACTAGAAGTAATCAAGCTAAAAAGGTGTCTTATAAGAAGAAAATACATTGCATTCGACTGATTTATGTTTAATATGTTTTCGTAAAGTATTTCCAACATGCTAGTTCCTTGAATGGTTGTAAATTGTAAGTGTATAAGTGATAGAAACTGATCTAGTGCGTTGTGCTTCGTTTTTTTTGTGTTGGTGTCCCAGCCCAGCGTTCCTAGCCAGCAGTAGTAGCAAAAATATTAACATTGTCTACATTCAACCCGTTTACATGTACATGATTTATCAGCTAAAAGCAGAATACAATAGTTCTCTGCAAAATGTAAACAACGCTACAAGGAAAATTGCTCATATATAAATTCAACAATTAAATCAAAATATATTATTTTTAAAGGACTTATATCAACTATTATGTTAATTATAAATATTATAATATAAATATTTGTAACAAAATAATAGTTGTGTATTAATAAATCTGTTACTACTCCAAAAAATATATTGTTTATTGATTATCAGGTATCAAAAATGATATGTTTCTTATTATAATTGTAAATAAAAACAACACTTTTTATCCGTCCATTTAACACTTACAAACATATGAATATTTTAAGTTGTAAGGATCCATAGCCTCTTATTTTTTTACATTAGACACAAGACCTGTGATGTCACATTAAATCGTGAATATGAGATAAAGGATTTTGGAGTTGTCTTTCAGTTTAATTTGAAGTTTATTAACCATTTCTTACACATAACTAAAATAACAATAAAAGCTTTGGGTTTTTAAATCAGAAATACAAAAAAAATTTAGAATTACCACCAAAATCAGATTATATAATGCCTTACTAAGACCCCATCTTGAGTATGTTTCACAAATATGGATGTCCTTGAAAGCCACACATATTGATCATATTGAAAAAGTACAAAAAATATTTTTACCGTACCTTTATGCCATAAAAAATACTTGTACCTTTATAAGATCTCATATAAAACTATGCTCTATAGTTTTAAGATTAAATCTCTTTTACAAAGAAGAAAGCAACTGTGATATATTTTGTACTCTATTTTAAATAATATTAAGTACAAAGATTGTGATTTGATTGACTATATAAATTTTAATGTGGCAAATATTAATCTAAGAATCCCAAGTAACAAAAAATTATTTAGTTTAGATCCAAGTAGTATATTTCCTTTTAACAAGATAATGGCTGTTACCAATGAGTTTTTTAGCGAGGTCCAAATAGATATCTTTAATGTTAGCCTAAGAAAGTTGAGGTTTGTTTTGTTTATAAAGTTCTTGTTACTTAACTCTACATGTAACTACTATTAATTTTTTATAGTATCCAATAAATAAATTATACCTTATGGCTGCTTTCAAACAATTCTGTGTGTAGTCACTCAGTTTAAAGTTAATTTTAAATTAATGAGTTTAATAAGAATGTCAAATAGTGATATGTATAGTGTCTATGAATTTGCTGTGTGTAGTAAATGGCAAATAAACATAACTTTGATATTTTTATTACAAGTGTAAAAACTACGCAAACCATATTCGCTCCGTGCGCGACAGCAGCGCCAATTTGTTTTGGTATTAAAGGAGTATTTCTGCCTATACTGACAAATACAATTTTTAATAGAATTCGTAAATAAAAAGTATATATGTTAGTTTTAATAAAAGTATATGGATTTATAAAACAATTAAAACATTAATTTATTATTATTATATATTTTTCACGCTTAAATTGAAGGAAAATTATGTATAATCATTAAAAATCAATAATAAAATATAGGCAGGCAACAGTATTTACTGGAAAATGTATGAGAAGTTGCCTAAGTCTAATAAGTTGTCATTGAAGAAACCATTTATAATAGCGTGAAGTTAAAATGTATAAAAAGGATCGCTACTTATATTTTCATTTTTGTTCTAAAGAAAACATAGAATGAATGATTAAAACTGGTTTCCGATCAGTAAGTCACAAAATTGCATACCAGCCAAATATTATAATCAACGGCAGAAATCTTGAAATCTAGTCCTTGCTGAATGAACATTTAAGAATAAAGGGATATTAAAGAACATCGTAAAATGATAATTTATTGTTTATTTAAAAACTTTCTAGTTTCTGATGTCTACTATTTCCAGCATTACTGTTATTATCACAAAAATAAAGGTAATTTTTCTTCTTATTGTACACCTATATATTTATTTCTTTGATTTAATTTCCACTTTGTTAGTGAAATTTGTTATATAAGTTTCACTGTTTTTTTTGCTAGTATTTGTACAATTTTCAACACAGCAACTCCGGTTGCTTATTGTGTTGTTTTTACCTACTTTTTTGAAAAAAAGTAAAATGTATACGTGTATTTGATATGCCAAAATTACAAAATATCCCCCTAAAATGCACGAATTATCCGCAGCTAGCGCTAGTATCGCTTTTGCTTCCCTTTCCATGACTTCGCACGGAGCGAATACATATAGTTCCCATTTTTAAATAAATTTATAATAAAAAGTAACGATTTTAGTCTCATTCACTAAAACAAGTCTCTGAAAAAACTACACTAAATATGTCTCCATTATAATTTTTTATATTTAAAACTACATAGATTTTGCAGTAAGTACCTAAATAACGTATAGAATAAATTTCTACAACATAGAAAAGTTTTAGATTAGAGTAATTCTTAAGAAATAAAGCAAAACCTTTATTTTGTTACTCTAACCTTGTGTGTTATATATTTTCCTTGACAAGCTAACGTTATATTTTGAACTAAATGTAATTAAACTTTTCACTAACAAGTAATACCTATTTCACATATATAAAAAAATTTTTAAAACGGTTCTGCCTTCTCACATTTGCGAAGACTGCCCTGATATCTAATCTATTTTCTTCTTCAAAGTAATTAAGTTGTTCAACCGTTGTCTATAAAGGTATCTCACATCTCGCTCATACACACAAATTTGAAAAGCAGCAGAATAAAAATTCAACTAACCAGGTATACCAAGTCCGTGTAAAGAAAACTTTTCATATCCCGAAAACGTCAAGTGTCAACTAAAATTTCTACTTTTAAAGATCAAACGTGCCGCCTCAGAGTGCCAATACTGATTGGTATATATACTGGGGTTGAATTTTTGTTCTGCTGCTATTCAAATTCGTGTGTATGAGGGTGATGTGAGATACCTTTATAGACAACGGTTGAACAACTTAATTACTTTGAAGAAGAAAATAGATTAGATATCAGGGCAGTCTTCGCAAATGTAAGAAGGACAGAACCGTTTTAAATTTTTTTATATATGTGAAATATTACTTTTTAGTGAAAAGTTTAATTACTTTTAGTTCAAAATATAACGTTAGTTTGTCAAGGGAAATATATAACACACAAGGTTAGAGTAACAAAATAGAGGTATTGCTTTATTTCTTAAGAATTACTCTAATCTAAAACTTTTCTAGTATATTGTAAAAATTTATTCTATCCGTTATTTACGTACTGCAAAATCTATAGGAAAGTATGTAGTTTTAAATTAAAAAATTTGTAACGGAGACATATTTAGTATAGTTTTTTTTACAAATATATACTCAGTGACTTGTTTTTGTGAATGAGTTCAAGTATGGCAGACTAAAATCGTTATTTTTTATTATGAATTAATTTGAATTTATTTTAAAATGGGAACTATATGTATATAGTATATGGTTTTCTTAGTTTTTACACTTGTGATAAAAATATCAATGCTATGTATATTGGCCATTTACTACACACAGCAAATTCATAGACACAATACATATTACTATTTGACATTCTTGTAAAACCACTAATTTAAAATTGACTTTAAACTAAGTACCTACACACAGAATTGTTTGAAAGCAGCCATAAGGTATAATTTATTTATTGGATACTATAAAAAATTAATAGTAGTTACATGTAGAGTTAAGTAACAAGAAATTTAAGACCAAAAACAAAACAAACCTTTATATCTAGTGAACTTAATTTAGTACAGTCCTCAACTTTCTTAGGCTAACATTAAAGATATCTATTTGGATCTCGCTAAGAAACTCATTGGTAACAGCCATCATCTTGTTAAAAGGAGATATACTACTTGGATCTAAATCAAATAATTTTTTGTTACTTGGGTTTCTTAGATTAATCTTTGCCGCATTAACATTTATATAGTCAATCAATTCACAATCTTTGTACTTAAAATAGAGTACAAAATATATCACAGCCTGTTGCTTTCTTCTTTGTAAAAGATATTTAATCTTAAAACTATTGAGTATAGTTTTATACGAGATCTTAGGTATAAGGGTACAAGTATTTTTTATGACATAAAGGTAGGGTAAAAATATTTTTTGTACTTTTTCAATATGATCAATTTGTGTGGCTTCCAAGGTCATCCATATTTGTGAAACATACTCAAGATGGAGTCTTACTAAGGCATTATATAATCTGATTTTGGTGGTAATCCTAAATTTTTTTGTATTTCTGATTTAAAAACCTAATGCTTTTATTGCTTTTTTAGTTAAGTGTAAAAAATGGTTATTGAACTTCAAATTAGACTGAAAGACAACTCCCAAATCCTTTACCTCATATTCACGATTTAATGTGACATCACAGGTCTTATTTCTAATGTAAAACATTAAGAGGCTATGGATCATTACAACTTAAAATATGCATTGCATACGTTTGTAAGTGTGAAATAGACGGATAAAAAGTATTGATTTTTATTTACAACTATAATAAGAACCCATTAAAAAATTAAGAGCAATAGAACATTTCAACAAATTTCTATAGGTACACATATTTTTGATACCTGATAATCAATAAATAATATATTTTTTGGAGTAACAACAGGTTTATTAATACACAACTATTATTTTGTTACAAATACTTATAATATTTATAATTAACATAATAGTTGATATAAGTCCTTTAAAAATAATATATTTTGATTTAATTGTTGAATTTATACATGAGCAATTTTCCTTGTAGCGTTGTTTACATTTTGCAGAGAAATATTGTATTCTGCTTTTAGCTGATAAATCATGTACATGTAAATGGGTTGAATGTAGACAATGTTAATGTTTTTGCTACTACTGCTGGCTAGAAATGCTGGGCTGGGACACCAACAGAAAAAAGGAAGCACAAAGCACTAGATGTTTTTATCACTTATACACGTACAATTTACAACCATTCAAGTAACTAGCATGTTGGAAATACTTCACGAAAACATATTAAACATAAATCAGTCGAAGGCAATGTATTTTCTTTTTATAACACACCTTTTTAGCTTGATTACTTTTAGTACTCTATTTATTCCAATGTCCTCAAATAAAACTAGCAATAATAAGGATAAAACACACACTGAAGTGTATTTGGGGTATTTTTGATCTAAATCCACTATCAAAATAACAAATTTTCCGTTTTTAAGCTGTGAATGTATTACAAATTACAAAAACTACTTCGATAAAATGTAAACAAAAGTTCATATTTGTGTACGAAATATGGGTTGCCTGCGCATGATAGCGAGTTTTTAACCGGATTTATGACAAGTGATAGGTTATATCCCGAAAACGTCAGCGCAGTAAAAGCTGCGCGTCTTTTTCCCACCCAGGGAGTGTCATGGGCCTGTGAGTACTACGTTTACTTATCATCTGAAGAAGGGAGCGTAGTGTAAAATTGAAGGTAAAATAGATCCACGATGTCAGTGAGACTTTGCGTGGGAGTGAGCAGCATACTATGAATTGTTCTTGTACACCACGCTGAGGCAGGGGACTAAAAACACATCTCTTCCACATTGACTACATAATATTATGTAATGTTGCGTATGCAGATATTATGCGGAAAACAAATTTCTCCATGGCCACTACTGAATATAGTTCTTCCGAAACCACATAAAGCAAACATTCTCGCTCTTGAGATTGAAAGAACATTCTGAACCACTTGCCTTTCATGTATTTTACACGTATTTCATTCTAACTCTAGAGATAGAATGTTTATTATGTAATAGCTACTGGCCAATGGTTATGAATACCACTCCCGCATTGAAGATAGTAATGAATTTCATGCTGACAGTTTTACACGACGTATTAGTATTTAGTTTGAATTTGCCGGAATGAAGATAAAATTAAATGGCATATCGTATATTGGTTTATATATTTTTTTATGTTTTTAATTTAGCATAGATAAAACAAAACTCTTTTAACTCCATTCTAAAATAGATTTTTTAAGAAAATGGACGAGGCATTGAAAATGTTTTTCTGATATTTTTTGGAGTCACCCATAAATAAGGTCCAGGCAACTAGAAACTAGAATCGTGTAATGTTGAAAATCCTATTTAAAACATTGATGTATTATAATATGGAATGATCCACAAAAAAAGTGTATAAAGTAGGCCTTGGAAAAAGTCGCGTATGTCGTAACATACAGTTCTTCTTTTTAAGTGTCAGTTTGGATTTAATTCAGAGTCATGCATAGTTATCACGTACAAGACTAGTATCACTGTCTTTGTCGGTTATGGACTACTTAGAAACATTTTTTGAGGATTACTTTTTACTTTTTTTTAACCTCATTGATTTAAAAAGTATTGTTGTGTCATGTACGCTTTCTAAGTTGTTATTGTTTTTATTTATAAATAAAAGTTAGCTCATTATTTTAATTTTTCAGATTTTCCAAATGTTTTTCATGATAGTAGCAATTTTGGACGAAGCATCAAAATTGCTAAACTTATCTCTGGATAAACAAAAAATGTTGAGTAAAACAAGGGCCGTAATGTACAACACTATACTTTTTCCGTCATCTCTTATAGTGACAACGTTGTTTTGGACTCTGTATTACATAGAGAGAGATCTGATTTTTCCACGAATATTAGACTCGTTTTTTCCTTGGTGGTTGAACCATATGCTCCACACGTTCATAATTTTACCAGTCGTTATAGAGTTAATGCTACCGAAGAAATACAATTTTGTTAGCTTTAGCAAAGCCGCGCCTGTATTGGTAACGATTCTCGTATTTTATACCATATTGTAAGTATACCCTTTTGTACAATCTGTTAATTTATGTCTCAATAGTTTTGGCACAAAATATTTAACTTTATATTTTTGTAACACGTAACTTTATTTAAACTTTTATTTGTTATAATTAACGGCTTAGTAACTAACAAAATTATTAACATTACTCATTAGGACTTGGACGACGTGAACTTCTATTTCGCGTATATTTAAAAAAAAAAATCTAATTGTTCCTCATTTTTGGCTTGCCATCCTTTAATTAAGGGATTACCTTCGTTTGGTCAGGGCCGTTCCAAAGATAGCTGCCGCTCGTGTGAGGGCAAATCCCCCCCCCCTTCATACCATTTGAATTAGAAATATTTTTACCTTAAATAAACACATTACAGAAAATATAAGAAATTTGGTTTATTTTGAAATGCCCTTTTCAATACTAACAATAGACAAGTCAGAAAGCCTTTCCTGTGCCATTGTTGATCTCAAATAATTTTTTATTATAAGTTTTGAAAAGCTTTTTCCCCGCTAGCCGCAGTTACAGGCAATGTTAAAAAACATTGGTATATCAATTACCAAATTTAGAAACAGATAGATGAGGTTATTTTGTAAATAAGTATTTAGGGGAAATCTAGGGTGCAACGTTGTCGATTTAATCACATAAATCTACAGCTATATCTTTTTCATTTTTAGATGGATCATGTAACATACTTTCCACATATTTAGATTTTGTAGACCTATTTGACTTATCTGTTTTAAGGAAATTATTTAGGTCGTTGAGAAAATTGAAAATTGTGTGATGTTGCTTTATTATTTGTTCGAACCTTTCTTCTAGTTTTGATAATCCAGTGTCCAATATTACAAAGTAAAAGCTAATTTTGAATTGGTATTCTGCATTTTTTGGAGCCTCATCTTTACATTCGTAGTTAAATAATTGTTTTTTTTTATCCGGGGTCTAACAATATTAACTGGAGGAAATTAAGTGTCGCAATCTTCTAAAATATCGTTAAAAACCTTATCTGGCCTATTATTACATAAATATGTTTTGGTTTGCTCTAACAATAAAATAATATTTGGTAGTATAGTATCCGATTCTTGCATGGCTTTACTTACGATATAAATTTTTGGTAACATATACCTACCATGTAATTATGGAACAAATAAATTTAAACGACTTAATTTTCAAAAGTAATGAATTTGTCATGTTTCTAGTTTCAGAGTCTCTAGTATTATCGGAATAAAGGGTATATAAAGCATCATATATTTTTGTTAGATTGTATCTAAGACCTTTAAGCGCATCTATTCTACTTTTCCATCTAGTGTTTGAAAGAGGTTTAAGTTTTAAAGTTGGCATTTCATCTTTTAAGACCTTCCAACGTTTATTCGATGCGGAGAAGAAAACGTATACAATTACAAAAGACGCTTTTGCAGCGTCTTTAACGACTAAATTTAAACTATGGGCCGCACTCTAGGGTTTAAGTCAAGAACTTTTTTTTGTAAACCATTATTAAATCTCCCAAACAAATGTTATGTTGGGAATGGGGTATTAATATACTGCGGCCTAAAATATCTATTGTGTTCCCTTCTGTCGCTAATTCAGCAAGGAAATGTCTATTTTCTCAAGGAAGTGATGAGATTTGGAGTGGCTTCAAGTTAGGTAAATCTTTCTCTTCTATTTGATATTTATTTATTTATTTATTTATTTCACAACCCAAACAGGCTTTTAGCCTTATTACATGGATATTATTGCTAAAACTGTTACAATAATTAAATTAATATTATTACACGACAAGTAACTAAACTAAAATATAATATAATATGGACGGCGAAGTTGCTCCTAGGTATAGTGCCCTTGGATTCTGGAGTGCTACACATTCAGTTGGGAATGGAGGGTTCGTTCTCCTCCTCACAGAATCTGCACTCAATATCTTCTACTACTCTCAGTTTACTAAGGTGTCCTTTTAGTCGGCAATATCCTGTATTATCAGTTCTTCTACTGCCCAATACTTTTTTAATCTCTCCTAATATTATGTTACTGCTGATACAGCAGAACGGCTCAGGTCCCACAAAGGGTGTTTAAGCCCCTTTCCTTGTGAGACTATATGCAATCTCGTTACCCTGTACCCCGTAATGTCCCGGGACCCAAGTGAGAGTAACTCTATTTTTCTCGCCTAGCTCATTCAATTTTTCTAGGCATCTCCAGACCATTTTTGAGCTGAGCGCTTTGATGACTGCTTGGCTATCGGACATGATGATAATCTCTTGTCTACGATAGTTTCTTTCGATGTTAAACTGGATACACTTCTCGATGGTGTGAATTTCCACCTGGAAGATGCTTGGGTATTTTCCCCAGCTTTCGGAGTGCTTGGTTCTAGGCCCATACACTCCTATTCTAGTTCCTTCTATGGTTTTGGACCCATCCGTATACCACTGAATAGCATGTCTTTCGGTTTCAAGCGCGATGGATTCTTGGCTCCATTCTTTCTTGCAGCATAGCTCTGTGGTTTTGAAGTTTTTCACAAAACTGTACATCTTTATCATTTCATCCTGGGGCATATCCCAGGTATCTTTGATCCTGAAGCAAGTAGACTTTCGTCTGATTACTCCGTTCCTGATCATTCTATATTGTGTCCTTTTTGCCACATTCTCCTATCATCAAATGTAGAGGAGTGAGGTTAAAGACCACCTCATAGCGGCCGTAGGGCAGGTTCTCATTGCACCAGTGATGCAAACACAGGCTAGTCTTTGTATTTTTGAGATATTAACTCTCGTAGTAACTAAACTAGTTCTCTTACTCCAGGTTATAGCCCCGTAAGTGATGATTGGTCACACTATTGCAGTATACATCCATCGCAATGTGTTCGGGTTATATCCCCATCGTTTACCCGCAATGCTTCTGCATACCATTAGGGCTTTTGTGGCCTTATTTACTTCTTTCTTCTCAGAGAAGTTTGTTGTCCAGGGTTAGGCCTAGATATTTGACTTCATTTTTCCATTCTATATCTATTCCGTCTAATTTAACGGTTTTCTTTTCCTTGAAAACGCTACTAGTGTTGTTTTTGTAGGGTTTATACTAAGTCCCTCTTCCCGGCACCATCTTTTGGTATGTTATAGTTCTCGTTGGACTATATCACAGGTTATGCCGAGGTCAGTCAATCTGCATAGAAGTTCATCTACGCTTAGGATCCACATTAATGGGGATAGAACTCCTCCTTGTGGACATCCTCTGGAGTTGGTGTCCTGCCCTATCTGTTCTCGTAGGTAGCAGCTGAGCCATCCATCTGGATGTGATGTTATCTACTCCTCAGTTTGTCAGTGCATCCTGGATTACGTTAATCAGCTGTAGCAGGGCAGTTTCTTTAGATCTCTCTGTTCGGTACGCGTGCCCTTCTGTGATGGAGTGGCACCCTCTATAGGACTTCCGTTCTGATATAATTATCAACAGCCTTCTCCATTGTTTTTAATACAAAGGATGTGAGACTTAGGAAAGGTGTGCTTCCAGGAAAGTGAGTTTCGAGTAAGAGGCGAGCTTTTTCCTCCTCACTCTCTGTTAAGCTTCCATTTGGTTTCTTTAATGCCATAACTATATCAACTCTCCCTTTTGCCAGGGCCCTGTGCAGTCTAGCTGCCGCAGGTGTAGAGTTAATATCCTCGCAGAATTTTCTGAAACTGTTACGTTTAGCTTCCCTGATTTCTTTGTTGTAGGTAGTAAATGCCACGGTGTAGCTCTGCCAATCTTCGCTGTGCTTGGTCCTATTATAGAACCTCCGCACTTCAGATAGTAAGTTTGGCAGATGACGGTTCCACCAAGGAGCATCCCTACTAGTTATATTTCTTTGAATGGGACAGCTTAATTCATATGCATCAAGTATTGCCCCATTTAGTTCTTCAAGATCGCTTTCCAGAGCCCCTTTTTTGTCTGGATACGTGCTAAATTTTGTTTTAGAATGGTGTCGTATTTGTCCCAGTCTGTTTTTCTAGGATTTCGCCTGGGGATCGTCTCAGGAATGTCGCTCTCTAACGTAAACGCAATTATCTTGTGATCAGATAGAGATGGTTCGCTCGATACTCTTCAGTTTGTAACTAGATCTTTAATGCTTGGTGTACTTAATGTTATATCTAATATCTCACATCTTGCCCTTGTTACAAATGTTGGAGTATTCCCAATATTTTGCACAATAGGGTTCTTATTAAAAATATATTCTGAAAGTTTCTCACCTATGTGATTGGTGTCGTTGCTTCCCCATAAGGTGCGCGTTGGCGTCGCATCCAAGAAGTAATGGCAGATGTCTTCTTTGGCAGTACTCCACTAGCCTCGATACTTCGGGGGGTGGTATAGGCCCATCCCTGGCAAAGTAACTAGAAGCTATCGCTATGTCTTGCCGCCTCATCCCTAATTCCAGGTATGCTCGAATTGGGACGAGATCACGAGTCATGAATTCCGAAAGACAAGCATATTTAATATTATTTCTTACCATTATGCATGTTCTGGGTACTTTATCATTAGTGTGATAAATTACCGTTGCATCCTTACATGCAAGTCCTCTTACCTGGTTCCCGTAGGCCCACGGTTCCTGGATCAGTACGATCCCTAATTGATTTTTAAAATGTCCTGGAGATCACAGCCGAGGCACCCTTGGCGTGATGGACATTCACTTGGGCGATGTCGATGTCCGCCATTTTACTCTCCTTTAGTGGGGATGCCGTCCTCATCTGTGAGGGTGTGTTCCATATCCCTCTCTTCTGCTTCTTCATCTATTTCTACATCCTCAGATTAGTCTACGCCAGAGATTTGAGAGTTTAAGGCTCTCTATGCTGTACATCAGTCTCATCTTTGGAAGTACTAGGAATTGGTTCTGTTTCTTCTCCCAGTTCCTTTATTTCCTCTTTCTTTTGAAGGCCATGTACGGGGATTTTCCCAAATCGATAGTGGATAGTGTGTCCATTATCCTTGATCCTTTGACAGGATAGGTCATCTATTCCTAACCTAAGGATCTGGCCTTTGCCCTCGTCTTTTTGGCTGACGATTTTCCATAGTGTGGTCGATAGCCCCACATTCTGCGCTTTTATTAACTGTAGAAGCTTCTCTACAGGCTGCCCTTGACTTCTTGGGAGAAAAAGCGTGGCTGTATGTGCTTTCGGAATGCCATCTCCCGCACATACCTCCAACTTCACTCCCTTCCAGTTGCTCAGGTGTGGGATTCCTGGCCGGAAGTGGATGTCTCCGAATTGGAGCTTATGCTCCCATCCAGCGAACATCTCTTCCACCAGGGTTTGTTCGTTTGCACTGAGGATGGTATCAGGGAACCTCTTAGGTAGGATCGCGACCCGCTCTGTAGTGACGACAGTTGCGTAACTGCTAGAAGCGGAGGTATCGGCCACTTATTTTTTTTCCTTTCCTTTGCGGTGGTGTGGTGGTATTCCCGTCTCGCTTTCTTTTCACATCCGTAGAATTGGTTTTACTTCCCTCTCCCTGTGAATTGTGCTCCACAGCTTTCTTTTTCGCTTCCTCCGCTGTCATACCCTGATCGAGGTAGCGAAGATACCACCGAACTCCTGCCCCTCTGAGTCCATGCCTCAGTGGGTCGTCCCTTCCACCAGGTTGTCCCAGTTGAGGTAGGGAAGGTAACTTCCGTTCAGATTCTTTTTTGAGGGGAGCTTCCCTCGCTGATAAGTGGTGACAGGGGGATGAAGAAGATGAAGCGATTATGCTTCTCTTCTCCCTTCACATCTTTCTTTTATTCTCCCATTTCTCTCTTGTGAGGTTGTCTCACTTGAGAGGTTGAGGTAGATTGATCGCTTCGTATGGCAGGCTCCCTTATCTTTTTCAAGTTTTCGTTTTCTGTTCTGGGCCCCAGAAACCTTTTTTTGATTATCAGTAATCTGCCAAAAAAATAAGGTATGAAATAACTATGCGTCGACTGTTGACATACTTTTCGTAAAGAATTTATAAAAAAAGACGCAATGTGAGCTAAGCTGTTTCTTGATAAATATTGACTATTGCAAAAAAACGTTCTAAATCGATTTTGTTTTAATTTTGTTTATATTTTAAAAACTTGACCCCAAAAACATAAGAAACGAACAATGACATCAAATTTTAAATGTTACCCTTCCCCAAACCCTTTAAAGAAGTGGGTACTTATAAATATTTAAATTAATATTTTTTTATCGTCGCCTTAACTTGCCGCCCGGGTTGGAACGCCCTGGGTTTGATACAAAAGGTGTTAATTTGGTGAAGCCAATTTTGAGTTGCTCTTGTATAATGGTAGAACGCTAAGTCGGGCCAAAACATTATATCGTCTCCAACGCGATGTTGGTGCACAAAATCAATTAATTTAATGAGGCAGTTGTTAATAAAACTTTCATTCTGCGTCTTTTCCTTTCTCAACCCACATAAGGTCTTGATATCCCTCTAGTCGAAATCGTACACCAGACAAGAACTTTATCAGCGAATTTCGCTTTTTCTTTATGTTTTACATTGTTTGGGTACTCTTCTATTTTGTCTTTATAAAAACCATCGTTTCTTTTGATTTCTGAGTTGATAAGTGTAAAGTATTTTTCATCGTACATAACGATGGCTCTCTCATTTGCAAAATGTATTTACCTTATTTGATGACAGCATCTTGTAAATACTTCTGCACAAATAATTTTGATTTCGAAAAATGTGAACTTTGTATTTTATTATTACGGTTGGTTTCCATTCCACATAATTGTTTTGTATCGTTTTTCTTCTAGACCTAATGATGGCCACATAGCCGAAACTAGTTGCTCTTAATAATAATAATTATATTCTGGTGTCGATTTGAGAAAAATGGATAATCTTTCATTCCTAATTATTTCTAGTCTACACGATAGGAATACTAATCAAGGTTACTAATATACATGTAGGTAGGTACTTGCATTCAATGGATCATACTAGAAACGCATGGTCATGACAATAGTTATCATATCGCAATGAATACAAAATAAAACATATTATTATTCATGTTTGACGAGAAAAAATACATTTAAATAAAGAGGAAATAATTACAATAATTATTATGCAATTATTCAATGGTGTCACCATATTTCTTTACGTTGGGAAATTTTATGTACCTATTCTAGAAAAAGTGTCATTTTTTTTAAGAGTGAAAAATATTGTGATCATCATACATGTGTAAAAAGTAACTTTCGCTGGTATAATGTATCTTCACTATTTTTCCTACGACCCCTATTGTAACATTAATATTTTTGGTTATTCTATTATTTTATTCGTATTTACAATAGTGATAATAGAAAACATACTTTTTCTACGACCACTATCCAAAGTAGGCTTCTGCGCTTCGAAATCTTACCGCAAAGTTGACATTTTCCGCGAACTGACATTAAGTGACAGCTTTGTCGCTCGCCGAGCGACAAAGTTGACAGCTTTGTTGCTCGCCTAATTTAAATTGGGTATAATATGATATTTCTTTTTAATAAATGATTTTAAAGTTATTTGTACATAGTTATATTATTTTTTGTTATATTATCAAAGTTACTTCTTTTACTTGTACTTTTACTTATGACGACTGCAGCATACTGTAGGGCGATGAGTAACATTCCACTTCTTTTTCTACCTGTACATTTCCTATAATAGCCACAGGCTACCGCAGGGTGCTGCATAACAATATGTTTTCATGATTAACGTAGATATAGGCAACACATTATACACTAATTACGACAAATTTTCAGTTTGTATATACATTTGAGCGAAAAATTCGTTGCTGTTTTCAGCAGACTGCCACTTTCTGTCTCAAGGGGCAAACTATCATTTTTCGCTCTTAATACACAAATAGCTACATTATTCCTTTAGATTATTATATTCTTTTGGAAACTTTTCTCAAGTTATTTTTATAGACATACATATCATTTTTAAGTTCTAGTTATTTTACTGAGTTTAAACAAATTATCTAGCAATAATAACTGTAATTTGTATTTTTTAGATATTTTTCCATATATTTCCGCCATGGAATTTGGCTGTATCCGATATATAAAGTAATGAGTTGGCCCCAAAGGGCTCTTTTCACCATTTTCCAAATGTGTTTAGCACTAACTTACCAGAAGATCGGAATAAGTCTACAAGATGCCAAAATGACGATCGCCAGAAGAAAAGTGTGTTAATTTTTAATAATAAATAATTTCGTATCTCATATTAAATAGATTTTAACCTTTACCATGTATATATCTATGTAAATAAAACTTTTATAAGATAAAAAAATATTTATTAAAGTCTAATTAACGTCTGACAAGGAGTATTGATAATTTAGGTCTAAATCGTATGGAAACAAGATTATTAGAGAATGATTCATTTTAAGTGCAATAATAACCTTGCAGACATGTAATAAACAGATTTGATAATGTTTCCCTTTTCGAGCAGTTTTGGACCACAAATCATAAGAGGTTCCACGTGAATGACTTAGGTCAAAACCGATAACGTATATTTCTTATCTTCCAACACTAGATGACGTTACTGTGAACAGAAAATTAATTCCAAATGGCTTACATACGTTATGCCGAGTCCATTTTTTGGTTTTTTCAATTTTTTAACAAAAAACTATAAAGTCGTATTGTCAAGCTAGCAGAGCACCTCATATTTTTCCGCTACAGGCCAAAGGGGAAAATTGTTTTTGTTGGTATGAAATTAGCCTAAAATTAGGTCGTGTCTATTTTTTAGTTGCTTCAATTTCAATAACGAAAAACACTATAAACTCGTATTATCAGAGAACCTATTTTTCTTTTTATTAAGGCCAGAGAAATTTTTTTTATGTTGGTATAGAATTAGCCTAAAATGAGCCTAACATTATGCGGCGTCCATTTTTTAGTTTTCTCAATTTTTTAACGACAAACTCCATAAAATCGAATTGCAAGCTAGCAGAGCACCTATTTTTTCCGATAAAGGCAAGAGTGGAATGTTTTTTATATATATTTTTTTTTAATTTTGTGTCATCGGCGTCGACTACTACGGACATTAGCCTCGTGTTCTGTGTAGGCTTTGTTACTGTTTCCCAGCGCCACTTTAGGAACAGCACTGTTAATTAGAACCCAACAGTGAATGGTCGAGTGGGGAATCCTACCAAGGCATCAGAATTAATTTTAAATAATTAAATTAAATGAAAAAATCCCGGCCAACGGTGGGATTCGATCCTGAGACCTTCCGATCTCAAAGTCATGACTCTAACCACTGAGCCAACCCACCCTGTTTTTATATTGATATAGAAATAGCTGAGGCTAAAAATATGCCGTTATAATTTTTTACATTTGTAAGGGGTTTTCTCGCCACAGAGAAAACGGTTCCTTACGAATGATGCTGGTTATGGGCGGTTCTCGAGCGCCAGATTTTTGATAATGGTTTACTCCACAAACTTTCGAAACGGCGTCGAAAGTACTCGGGTAGCTACAGATGGAGATGAAAAATTCCAGGGGTCAAAGGTCACTTAGACACAGGTAATAGTAGGCCACAAGTAACGGGCTTTAATCGTTGCTTGGACTCGTACAGAAATTTATCACTAGCTGAAATATAAGAGGGAAATAAACTAGGGAATTATTAACCAGTAATACGGCAGGTTAACATTGACACATATATTGTAGTTAACTATTTACAACAAAAAAAATAAAT
The DNA here is from genome assembly GCA_927349885.1 of Psylliodes chrysocephalus. Taxonomy (NCBI): domain Eukaryota; kingdom Metazoa; phylum Arthropoda; class Insecta; order Coleoptera; family Chrysomelidae; genus Psylliodes; species Psylliodes chrysocephalus. The sequence continues at coordinate 5,784,015 of OV651824.1, read as the reverse complement.
AAATATTTCAACGCCCACCCCAGTTGTGCTGATAGTCAATATAACCCTGAATATAAAAAAAAACAAAACAGACGGTATTAATTCGCGACTAGTTTCAATCAGACGTCAAAATTAAATCAAAGTAAAATATATGTCTCGATCGCAGGAAAAAAAAATATTAACTTGGTTATTTACTCGGTAAATAACTGTTTAACCGCGGTATCGGGAATTTAAACTCAAATGTAGTTATTTTGCACTTTACGTGAGGAAAAATTAAATAAACGGTCGAAGAGAGTGCGAGGAGACAGGGACGCGAAAGAATTACTTATAGTAAATACACGGAAAGAAAATAAAAATAAATTTATACCCGGGGTAGCCTATTATCCCAGAATGAGCTGATCGTCATCACGAGCCCGCTCAGACAGGGTAATGAAGCTATTTTTGATTTATATAACTTGCAATTTGCACGAAAAAAAAAAATGAAGCATATAAAGCGGAAAAGAAAATTAACGCGGATAGCACCTAGTCCAGGAATGAACTGATCGTCATCACGAGCCCGTTCAGACAAGGACAGGATACTATTTAAAATTATTTAAATTGTCGAAAAAAAAAAGAAAAGTAAATTATTATCGGAGGGAAGAAAATTTACTAACGCGGATAGTACCTACTCCAAGAGTGAACTGATCGTCATCACGAGCCCGTTCAAACAGGATAGGATACTATTTAAAATTATTTAAAAATTGCGGTTTACAGATTAACTCAAAAAAAAATATAACGCGGATAGCACCTACTCCAAGGGTGAACTGATCGTCATCACGAGCCCGTTCAGACCAGGACAGGATGCTATTTAAGATTATTCAAATATACGGTAAAAGAAATAAACAAATTATTAAAAGAGGGAAAACGTCTCCTCGAAAACTCCGTTTATAAATATTCTTAACTTAATTACAACGCGGTACCTACTAAACAAAAGTATTTATGAATAAAGTCAAATTTAAATCCCGATTTAACCTATCAAAAGAAAATGAATAATTTCTTAAAACCGACTAACAATCAAAAGTCTAAAATCCCCGGTTTTACAATATTACAGAATTAAATCCTATCAATTAATATTTAATTCAAATTATATCCCTTTTTAAAGAAACGGAATATTTGTCAAGAAATAAATTCAAATGTTTTTAACTAAACCCTATTTATAAAAACAAAAGAAACGGTATCATTTGCTAAGAAACAAATTCTATTATTTATTATTTAAATCAAATTAATTATTTTAACTAAACACTATAAAATAAAATAAAAATAAAGAAACGGTATCATTTGCCACGAAACAAATTCTATTATTTATTAAAGAAATCAAATTATTTCTTTTAATAAAACACTATAAAAATATTCCTATTCCTACAAACTAATTTGCTATTTAAAATGAAATACGGAAAACGTAAAAACGTAAAAAGCGGAACAAGGTTTTTTTATCTAACGGATTTGTAAATACTAGAAAACGGAACAATATCGGCGATGATTTGATATCTAAAGCGGTGTATCAGAGTCAACTGCTCGGAATCAAAAATTATATCGGACTCATAATTTTAATAGCCTCGCGGCTCTCGTTTAAAACAATTGATTCCCTCTCCTATCAGAAATCCCACTTAAAGACAGAAACCTACCGCGCACGAGACTTGGAGTGGCGTTCGCGCAGGTAATTCAACTTCGACAGTGCAGCTCGCGATAAATATTTATTAAAAATGAAAAATGAAAATAAATTGCTTGAGAAAAATTGACTTCATTACACATTGATGAAGTTTTTGAAAAACGCAATAAGTACCTAATTTCTTCTATAAAGAGAGGAGTGGATTTTTTTTTAGGTTGGTATAAAATTAACCTAAAATTATGAACTCATCAAAATTTGATGAATCCAAAGGTGCTCTGCTATCTTGATATCAAGCAATACTTTTTGTAGTTTTATATGTTAATTTAGTTTTGTAATAAACTGTTTTTGTAATTGTATTCTTTTTTATTGCACATTTAGTTTAGATAAAATCAATTCGACAAAACGGCACTAATAAAAGTAATACCTATATTTTTATTCTCAATATTCTCATCTCTCTTTGTAACAAATCCTTACTTATCGGAATAAATTTCAGTTAAAAATCCCATGAGAATCAAACATCGTTCACATTTGAGTTGCACCTCCTGTACATATCTACTAAACCTTAAAATAAACCAAATGATTAATAAAATACAGTTTTACTAAAATATACTACTATAGCTTCGTTCGCTGTAACAATCCTGAACTGATTCTGAACGCAAAGTTAAAAATTACACTGAATATTATAACTGGATTTGTATTCTTTAAATCAGCCATACTCAACCTGCGGCCCTCTAAACTGTTTTGTGCTGCCCTCCAAGCTTTTTTGTGTAGCCCCAAACACTATTAAAAGGAAGGTGCTTGTTAAAACTATTGCTTTTTGTTTTTAAAATTTTGAGCGAAATGCGCCAAAACATTAAGCCATGCCTGCACAACATACGGCCTGCGGTCTTTTTTGTGGCCCTTTGTCCGTTGACCAGGTTGGCCCGCCGACGTCAAACTAAACTATTATACATACATTTTAGACATTAATTGTCTGTTTTAGGAGCTCGATAGCTGAGTGCCTTTTTTTTAGAATGTGAACAGACCACCTCGACATGATTTATACATTTATGGCCTCAGGCCTATCTTGGTGGTCTTCCGTAAACTGTACACGATTTTTGAAGTGGCCCTTTTAAAATCTGAGTTGTACAGGCCTGCATTAAGCGATAAATAACTAAAATAACATGAGGACCTTTTTTTTAGAAAATATTTAAATCGGATCCATATCGTCACCCATTGTCTTTTATTTACATCTCAAAAAGGTGGCAACTCTAGTTGTTCACCCAAAAATATTGCGGCCCGTGTAGCATAACAAACAGATTTATGTAGCCCGAAAGAAAAAATGGTTGAGTACAGCTGGTTTAAATGTTTATGTAGGCGTGTATGCTCTACTTTAGCGTTCAGAATACGTTCGGGATCGGTTTCGCGAACGAAGCTAGTATTTGTGCATTTTGCGAAGTCGATTTATTTCAATTTTATTTCTACCTCTTATAAACTTTCCCCAACAGGATAGGAATAAGACTGTATACTTGAAATGTCTGAAGGCATTTTTCAGACGAGCAGATAAGCTAGTACTTTCGATTTAACATTGGCGCATCAAAGGATTACAAAATGGATATTAATTTATTAAAAATTACACTAACACGCAGATGAAACTTTGCTAATACTAAAATTGCATAAACAATAAACAAGTGTTTTTTAATTAATAACCCTGCTGGTTTCAAAGTAACGTTGATGTTCCTAAATTAGCGATGAAAAATAGTAACAAAAAAACCAAAAAGAAAGAAAATATAACTAACCTAAAATTACCCGTGGATTTTCCATTTGTAATTGTTTGCAAAAAATCTAAACTAGTCTGGCTAGTTAGCAATGCAAGACCATAAATTTAGATGAAAAAACAGTAACAAAAGCTACACAAGACATATTGATTATGTTATTTTGAAAAGGGGTTAAATACAAAGTTGAAAATATGACAACTTCCAAAAAAATCTTGGGGCCCTTTGTGTGTCCTAAAATCATTGTGTTTATTGCAAAAAAATGGTGCAATTTACAGAAAGCATTATTGACTGAAAATAGTTCTTTTGCTTTTCCACATTTTAGAGAAATCATGTATAGAACAAAAATTATAGAGAATTATATTTGGTTATTGTTTTCAAAATATTTTTAAATTAGAAAAAATTTAGGCATTAGTAGTATTAGAAGTGAAAATAATGAGAAAAATTTGAATTTTGCACTTTACCTCAAATTTCTCGACTACGGTCCATTTTAGGGAAATCATGTATAAGATATAATTTTTTCATTAGAGTATGGATTCAAGCTTAAGTTTAAAATTTTGAGTTTTTCTTTGTTTTTGAGTTATCGTGGATACAGATATTGTCGCCAAAATAGTCCAAGCGGATTCGGGGGACCCCAAAACGTAAAATCCTTTGATAACTCGAGGTGAAAAAAACATGATTTCTATATCTACTAGTGTGTGGTGATTTCACCTAACCAAAAATACATTATAGTTGTATATATGTAAATAATCAGTTAATAAAAAGCTGTAATTGTCATCAGAGTTTTATTAATCACTGCAGAGAAGTAATGAGTGAAAATTATAGTCCACTATATACAGATTGAACTATATTCAAATGTAGGGTTTATACATGGTGAGAATACAACCATCGAACACCTACACTCATAATTCTTATTAATTGGCAAAACTGGCTTGTTGTGGTCATGCTAGTTAGACTGGATATGGTCGGAATGCGTTCAACTCATCAGATATAATAAGAAGAGTTATCTATTATAATAACTGAATTTGGTCCTACACGCTGTAACATTTCAGTAAACCTCTTTTTAAAGTATTCTGCATTCATATCTTCGTTGTAGTCCTTTGGTTTTTTTAATATAAGAACAATAGCACTGTTTTTCAAAAAGTGAATGTCACTTCCGGTATGGGCAACAATTAGGCGCTGTCCTTTTTATGATTGTGCTTTCCAACTTTCAAGTAAATAAACAACAGACGGGTTACTGGTTGAATATTGTCAGCCCACCCATAAACTAACATTCTAAGAAGTAAGATTTGCATCGCTTTATCGATAGTTATTTGTGTATGTGTGGGTGCGTGTGTGTGTGTAGAAATGCACGAATTTGATTTTAAGAGTTTGACAATTGTAATAGGAGAACTCTATTGTTACAATAGTTATGTATTCAGAGGCGGGTGCAAGTGGAACCCAATTACGATTGCGAAAGCACGTATCAAAAGAGGAAAAGTACATTATATGGAACACTTCCTACAAATGAAGCCGTAAACCGTTGTTAATTACAAATACAGGCCCCTTAAAAGCTCTTAAATCGCATACACGGGGGCCTTTTTTTTAATAATGCGCAAACCCTTAAAGCTATTGTTGCGAAACTAAGGAAATTTCTTTAATCAGACGTAAAACTTTACGAAAATTTCACACAGTGTAGGAAATCAATTTTAATTAAGAGGTCAGATATAGTGTTCTGGAGATGGCCTTATTTACGAAGTATTAAAGAGTTTATACCCATTAAAAAAATATATTTATGAAACGTGAGTGAATATGGACATACGGGATTATCTAGAGGTTGGAAACATAGGCGCCGAATCCTCGGGGCTCTGGGTGCGCAAGCTTTATTCCTAAGACCCAACTCAACTTTTTTCTTAATTTACAAAACGATTTTTTATTCGAAGTAATATAAGACTTCACTTTAAATTTCTATCTCTTAAAGTAAGAAATTCGTAACACGATGAGTTTAATAAAACGTATGTCTCTAATTAGCACATTTGCGTTTTAGCTTTTAAATATTTGTTAAATATCACTCATTAAAATATTATGCATAAAAAGTAAAACAAACTATAGACTTTCCACATTATTTGCCGTACTCTGAACCCATTTTTAAAAGCAATTTCTGAAAATATTATCGTTCGGAGCTGTATTTTTTGTGATAACAAAGTCGCCGTCACCTGTCATTGAAAAACGCATTGAACTTGGACTTAAGAGTTTATTATTCTTGTTGTATAAAACCTTATGACGTCAAAAAAGAACGACTAATAGCAGTCTACAATTATCAAGACAAGAGCTCTGTACATATGTACATATGCTATCGAACAAATGATTGAGGGGAGAAGGGATAACATGTGGAAGTTGCTCCAGATCATCAAGCACCGTTAAAAAAGAACGTTGATTAAGAATCAGAAACAGCTCTCTTGTAATGCTCGCGAGTAACCCAAGTAATTTACTAAAAAACGCTCGGACCCGTCAATTTTTGATTTTAGGGGGAAACATTTTTTTGGCAGATTCACTTCCTGAACTGATACCCTCCAATGAGGGTGAAACTCACCCCTAAAATCTTCAAGAAAAGAGGAGTCGAATAATATTTTATTTTGAAGGTATTTTTATGTAGATTATAACCCCGCGAGTTTTACATCGCTACAAAAGTACAAAACCGGTTTAACATAATTTTTAAATTGTTATTAAAAAGAAATTATTTGTAACAATTCTAGTTTTATTCCTGTGGCCTTCAATTATTGTTATCAGGCGACATTTTTTGGTCGCCGTAAAGTAGTATCGTTAGAGAGTCGGCATAAAAGTGGCATATCAGTGATAATGGTTTACTCAATTGCTAAGAGGGTGCAAATAATTTCACTTTTTTTGCGAACAATGAATATGCTAATATAGAACTGCCCAACTGTTTAACAATCAACATCAAAATCAACAAGTCCAAGAAAAGTATATTTTGGAGTTAGTTCAAAAATTTTGGGAAACGAGTTCAGTAGCTAACAAAAATCGTGAAATGGAAAATGTAGTAAATGAAGCTACAGATTTGGCGATTTTAGGGCATGTTGTTCAAGAATCCACATTAAGTACAAACCAGTTGACGATAACATCTGGTATTAAGAGAAGTAGCATTCAGAAGATATTGAAAAAACACAAGTTTCTTCCCTACAAAATACATCTGGTACAAGAACTTAACGAAGATGATTTTGATTACAATTTTGTGAAATTATGACTGAACAGGCAATAAATGATCAGTAATTTCTTTTCAACGTGTGTTTTTCTGAAGAATGATTTTTTTCCTAAATGTTACGATAAATCGTCACAACTGTCATTATTGGTCCGATTCAAATACCAGAATATTTCATGAAGTGCATACGCAACATCCAGAAAAACTGAATGTTTGCGTTGGCATTTTTGGTAATCGTGTAACTGGCTTCTTTTTTTACTTGGAACTTTAACCGCAAAAATATATCTGGAATTATTAGAAAACGCCATTTATCCAGCATTACTAGAGTTGATTGAGAATGACGATCAGTACATAGCAAACAACTTAATATTCCAGTAAGACGGTGCGCCACCCCATTTTGCACTGACTGTTCGTCAAACGTTTCCAGGTCAATGGATCGGATGAAGAGGAAGTATTGAGTGGGCCCCACGGTCTCCGAATCCAACCCCATGAGATTTTTTATGGGGTTACCCAAAAACTAAAATTTATGCCACCCAGCCAACATCACTGGAAAATCTGCGACAACGGATAATTGATGAATATCATCAATCATGGCTAGGAAGTCATTTAAAACTGGGGGTTATAATCTATGTAAAAATACCTTCAAAATAAGATATCATTCGACCCCTCTTGTCATTTAACATTTTAGGGGTAAGGTTCACCCCCGCTAGAGGGTTTCCGTTTAGGGGGTGAAACTGGCAAAAAAAAATTTTTCGTAAATGACCTGAGGTGCCAAAAATTGGTTCTGTTTCGTTTTCAAATGTCCACCCTGTATATATACATTACTCCATTATATGTGTATTAATAAATTATCAAAAATCTCCTTCAAAATTCATGATAGTTAATAAATGTTTTATATTGCGTTTCTATTTATTTCATTGGAACTTCCGTCTGCCGCTTCAATCCTCAATCCTCAAAATTCCAGCAATTCGACATTTAACAATACCTTTTTTTCCACGAACATTTTCATAAAATCAACGCTTTAAAATGGCTTTTTAAAAACCGGTGGTGACCCTAAGTGGGTTGTGGAGGAGGGGGGGAGTCCCCATTTCTCGCACAGAGGCCGGGCACCCAAAGCAATTTTTGAGTTCCGGCGCCTATGCTTGAAAGATATCATCTCCTCCAAATATGAGTCTATCATATTACAAAATTTTACTCTATTGCATAGAAAAACTGATTTTAAGTGATTTGGCTGTCTGTCTGTATAATAGATTTTTTTTTCACTTCAATAAACAATTTAAATAAATGTGTTATTTAATTTGTGTTTTTCTTTAAAATCTTACCTACATAAAAAAACCAGTTTTGGTTGAGGTAAACATTTTCAATAAATACAACAAAAATCTAAACAACATATTTCAGGTTAGCAACTTCAAACTTATAAGATAAGTGGGTCATTTAGATAATTTAAAACAAAATCCAATTAATTATTAAGAATTTTTTTTAGAATTGAACCTACAGATTAAAAATTATCCCTGAGATAAAATTTATATAAATTCAATAAATATTAAAAAAATTTGGCGCACACCGGTCACAATTATAATTAACATTCTAAAACTAAAATTTAATAAGAGAAAATTCAAACACATGTTAAATTGTAAGCGAATAAAACAAACGAGGTCCGAATAATGAGGCATTTAAAAATAATCATAATGGTTGAAAACGGATGTTGTCCTCGCACTACTGGCAAAAACCCCCCTTGCGAGTGAATTTTAACCCCTGAAGTTGACTGAACGACTTATGTAGGGAAAGGGACGGCTATTATTATTATTTGCCGTGGTGCTCCGGGGCGACTTAAATATGATTGATGGTGCCATTTGACTTACAGGTGAGGAAAACCTCACTAACCATCATCGAAAGGTTAGTTTTAAAATGGAAATAATTCCTTTTTAACGAGTTATTTGTCACGTTTATTTTTTTTAAGAACAAAAAGTTAACTATACAGTAATAAATTACGTTAAAAATATTAAAATGCAGTTTTGGTAATAATATTAATTATGAATTCAAATTTCTCAGTAGATCAGTTTCGTGACATCGTCTGTTTTTTCTCCTTACCTTTCATATATATTACCCTCTTCACAGTTTAAAAGACTTAACTTAACCCTTAAGCCCTATTATCAATTAATTTTTTTTAGAATCAATAGCTTGATTTTTCCTGAAAACTTCAATGCCTCATTTTAATTCAGATTTTTTCAATAGGCTTCATCTTCTTATAGAGCGTGATTTTTACTAAAAATTTCATGTTGATATTGCTTTTTTGTTTTTGATTTCTATCCCCCCTCAACCCCCCCTATTTTAATCAGATTTGTCTCCCTATAGAGCTTTTTTGCTAAACATTTAATTTTTAGTTTCCGAGTTATGATTTTTTCAATATTTCAACCCCCCTTTTCATTCAGATTTTTTTTAGAATCAGTAGGCTTCATTCCCTTATAGAGCTTCATTTTTCTGAAGATTTCAATTTGATTTTGTTTTCAACAAGACTTTTTTCAATATTTCAGCCACTCGTATCCCCCCATTTTTATTCAGATTTTTTTGCAAAATTAATAGGCTTCATTCCCTAGTAGAGATTGATTTTTACTAAAAATTCCATGTTAATGTGATGTTTGTTTATTTTAAACAACAGTTTATTTATTAATAATTTAATTAAACACTTATTTATTTTATAACACTACTATTATAATTTATATATATTTCGAATGTCTTTAAACTGTTTACTATTTATCTTCACTGTCCATATATCTAATGATTCCCGCTTGATCCTCCACCAATATTTATATACAAATTTAAAAGTTTGGCGAAGGTACTAGAATGTTTACCAATTCTCACCAATACTAGAGACATCTCGTTATATTTGGAATACACTAGAAACATTATCCCGTTCTTTCTCGAATAGTCATCGAAAGCTCCTCCGCCATACTCGTCACATATGTTTGGTTTTAAGAGGCTTAATTATGTATGATAATTGGACAAGTTGAGCCTCAAATGCCAAATAAGACAGAGAGGGACTTGGAGGATTAGAGCATGACTGAACAATGAAATGGCTCACATTACATTAATATCGCTTTTCATTTTTGATTTATGATTTTTTTAATTTCAAGAATATGTTTCATAGATGAAGAAACAGCAGAAATTCTTGACAACATCTTCGTCACAGTTTTCACACAAGAACCTGTGAATACACTACTCCTTCCAACAATAGATTTAAAATTTCATTCCTTGTCCTCTCATTTTTAAACCAAATCAGAGGTCTTCTTCTCTGTATAGAGCTTGATTTTTGCTAAAAATTTCAAGTTGATAGCTTTTTCATTTTTGACTTATCCTGCTGACAAAAAACGTGACATCGGCGGACGGACGGACGCAACCGAATGAATATACTATTCACAGCCTACTGTGTACTGTGTAAAGGTATAACAACAAATACACAAAAACTACAACATGCAGGCTTGCACATACAGTGCGATTGAAACTTCATGATGGCTGCTTTCTTTTATTTTTACTTTTTCATACTTAGTTGATGTTTATGTGTTTTTATCTTACCCCTGCAGTTATCACTTTCATCTGCCTCTGTACAAAACGCTTTGCTTTCCCTCTAAGGTTCAATTTTGAATTACTTTCAAAGCCTATTAAAATTGTGATATTGACATTTTCTATTTCAAAACAACATTTTCAAATATACAATTTATTTTATTCAATAAATAATATCATTAAATATATCAAGTTTTATTTAACGCGCCTATAATTTTAAGAAAGCGTTGTGAAGTAAAAGAAGATATAGTTTCAAATATTGAGAAAGATATGTTTAGATGGTTTGGATACAGTATAGGTACGCCCGGAGTTTAAAAGATCTTATGATTTATGAGCCTATTATTCAAAAAAGAAAATGGCTAAAGGCAATGGCTTCCACCGAAAATTCATCTCGGAGCCGCCCTTGCCTGGCAGTTGTTTTGCTTTCTGTATTATCCCTAACCTTACCTTCTACATTTATTTATAGAAATTTTAACACAAGTACAAACGTGTTTATACCTGTACTGTATTATGTTTTATTTTATTATTTACTGGATGTTTTGGGAATTATATTTAAAAACAACAAGACTCGTTTCATTCGTTTATTCCCAGACTGGCGTCTATCGACACAACGAGAATGACACTTGACATCCTGACGCATGACATGACACAATCCTAGCGTTCGTTTGTGTTTAGAGGTGTGTTCACAATACACTACATCCTCTCCACCTTCGGGTAATTACAATTGAAACTTTAACAATTTTTGCCTAATGTAAGTTTTACCTGAACATAACATCTCTCAAACAACTTATAAATATACAGCTACAAATCGCATGTGAAAATACAAAAATCTGATGTGTCCAACACATGACTTTCCTATCTAGTTTTTATAGGCTTTTTCCGGTTATTTTGTACAACCTATTGCAGCATCTCTATAAATGTTTAGAGGATAAACTAAATATATACATTGTCCACATACATCTACCTCGAAACATTTTTCTATAGATATTCATTGAAAACGAAAATACTGAAAAATTTAAATTTAGCACTTTTCCATTACGGTCCATTTTAGAAAAATCATGTATAAACAAAAATTATAGAGATCGATATCGCAAACAACTTTTAGTGCAACAATTTTCATAAAAATTAGAATTTTGCACATTTTGTCAAATTTCTCGGATACGGACCATTTCAGGAAATTTTAACATAAAACAAAAATTATAGATAATAATATTAGAAGTAACTTTTATTTGAACAATTTTCTTCTCTAAACATAAATAACAGATATATTCCATAAAATATAAAAACGGCCTCCCATAAAGTACCCCCCTAGATGTTCCGACTTTGTCCAAAATCTAATCATTTCACTTCAGGCCGAAATAAACCTTAAGTTTAAAATTTAATGTTTTTTTCTTTATCAGTTTTTGAGTTTTCTTCAAAATTCGAAATTTACACATTTTCTCAAATATCTCGAATACGGTCCATTTTAGAGAAATTATGTATAGGATAAAAATTATAGAGAATTATATTACAAACAACTTTTATTTGAACAATTTTTATAAAAAAATATTTTTTTTACATTTTGTCAAATTTCTCGAATACGGACCATTTTAGGAAAATTTTGTATAGAACAAAAATTATAGATAATTATATTAGAAGTACCTTTTATTTGAAGAATTTTCTTCTCCAAACGTAAATAACAGATATATTTCATAAAATATAAAAATGACCACCTATAAAGTACCCCCCAGATGTTCCGACTCTGCCCAAAATCTAATTAGTTCATTAGACGCTAGAATAAAGCTTAAGTTTAAAATTTGGTGTTTTTCTGTGTATCGGTTCATGAGTTATGCGACCTACACACACACACACACACACACACACACACACACACACACACACACACACACACACACACACACACACACACACACACACACACACACACACACACACACACACACACACACACACACACACACACACACACACACACACACACACACACACACACACACACACACACACACACACACACACACACACACACACACACACACACACACACACACACACACACACACACACACACACACACACACACACACACACACACACACACACACACACACACACACACACACACACACACACACACACACACACACACACACACACACACACACACACACACACACACACACACACACACACACACACACACACACACACACACACACACACACACACACACACACACACACACACACACACACACACACACACACACACACACACACACACACACACACACACACACACACACACACACACACACACACACACACACACACACACACACACACACACACACACACACACACACACACACACACACACACACACACACACACACACACACACACACACACACACACACACACACACACACACACACACACACACACACACACACACACACACACACACACACACACACACACACACACACACACACACACACACACACACACACACACACACACACACACACACACACACACACACACACACACACACACACACACACACACACACACACACACACACACACACACACACACACACACACACACACACACACACACACACACACACACACACACACACACACACACACACACACACACACACACACACACACACACACACACACACACACACACACACACACACACACACACACACACACACACACACACACACACACACACACACACACACACACACACACACACACACACACACACACACACACACACACACACACACACACACACACACACACACACACACACACACACACACACACACACACACACACACACACACACACACACACACACACACACACACACACACACACACACACACACACACACACACACACACACACACACACACACACACACACACACACACACACACACACACACACACACACACACACACACACACACACACACACACACACACACACACACACACACACACACACACACACACACACACACACACACACACACACACACACACACACACACACACACACACACACACACACACACACACACACACACACACACACACACACACACACACACACACACACACACACACACACACACACACACACACACACACACACACACACACACACACACACACACACACACACACACACACACACACACACACACACACACACACACACACACACACACACACACACACACACACACACACACACACACACACACACACACACACACACACACACACACACACACACACACACACACACACACACACACACACACACACACACACACACACATCATCGCGAAAATAGTCAAAACGCATTCAGGGGACCTCAAAACGTAAAAATCCGTCGAAAACTCGAGGTCGAAAAAAATCATGATTCCTATACTTTCCTTATATCTGTATACAGATAGGAAAGTAAAAATGTTTATAACAACTTAAATTATTTAGAGTTAACTAACTTAAACCTAAATTAAGTGAACAATGTTATAGTGTTTAGTAAACCCTTTAAATAAAATGATGAACATCTAATCCTACTCTTTCCTCTAATTAAAGGTTCAGTCTTTCCAAAGGTTATCTTAACCTAGAAGAATGTCTAGAATTTAAGTTTGACTCTTCGTCACTATTAGTTATTTCAAGGTTTTTGCCATACAAATTTATATTTTCCTCTTTATTCCTATTTCCAACTAATTTTGAGTTCTGAAATTTATCTACGTCTTTTATTATAGGGTGTAGTTCCTTTGAACTTTCCTCGTTTAAGACATGGGTTTTGAATAGGTAAAGATAAACTTTCTGGAGAGCGCAAGGGTACGCTCTATAGTGGTAAGGAGGAAACATTTGGTTGAGGTAAAGGCGCTAGTGAAATCTGATTTAAACTAGCTACTTTTAGGACCCCATTAACGCTTATTAGGTATCTGTTAGACCCTAAAGGACGGACTGATATAACTTTAAGTGCTGGGCTTTTTGCCGAAAGTTTAACATTCACGAGATCTCCTTCTTTAAATGGCAAGTTTGAAAACTCTTTTCCCAAATTTGATGTTTGAAATTTCGGATTCAATAAGTTTAGATGTGTACGTGGGATAAAATTTAGCCATAATGATGCAGGAGTTCTGCCCGTAGCTGTAGATGGTGTTGTTCTGTAAGACAACAAAAATGAAGCTAATAATTGATTAAAAGAAAATACTTTGTTGCTTTTATGTTGCAAAATTAATTTTTTTAGACCTTTCCTCGCTGTCTGTACACTTCTTTCAGCTAACCCGTTACTTTGTGGATGATACGGTGGCGAATGACTGACTAAAATGTTGTTTGTGAGCAAAAATGGGAATACTCATGAGAATCGAAAGGTGGGCCATTATCAGACATAATTTCGATTGGAAAACCTGCTGTAGCAAAGAACATACGTAAGATATTCAAGGTATATTCAGTATTACATGATGGCATAAGCCAAATTTCGACCCATTTGCTGAATGAATCTATTAAAATCAAAAAATGCTTTTTCTCAAATTCAAAAAAATCGATATGACATCGCTGCATTGGGAACTTCGTCTTTGGCCACGAAATGGTTTCTGAACTTATTGATTTAAAATTTACTATATTACATGGCTCACAAGACTGACACAGTAATGTAATGTCAGAGTTTAAACTGGGCCACCAGACATTTTCTCGTGCTAGCAATTTACATCTAACAATACCGGGATGCCCATTGTGTAAGATCCCTAGGACTCTCTCATGGAGTAAGGAAGGGATGACTACTCTTTGACCAAACATTAAACAATTTTGTTCCAAGGACAGATATGAACGAATGTTAAAGAATGGTTTCAGAGCAATATCTTCAATGTGATTTGGCCAACCTTGTAGAGTATATTGCATGACTTTGGTTATAAGTTTGTCTCTGTGTGACACACGGGAAATATCAGATACTGTAAGTGGTAGACTTGGTAATAACTCAATATTGTAGACTGGCTCTACAATTTTATTTTCAGAGGGTAATCTAGACGTAGCGTCGGCAGGTGACAATAGTTCACTCTTAGAGGGAAAGCCCACTCACGCGACATGTCGCGCGCGACTGATCACGCGCGGCAATACTTTTAATGTTTTTAAATGACCACGCGACAGAACCGCGTTAATGGGCTTTGAGTCATTTAAAAACATCAAAAGAATTGCCCCGCGCGAACAGTCGCGCGCGACATGTCGCGTGAGTGGGCTTTCCCTCTTACGATGCTCTATTTCAAAAGTGAAAGATCTTATGAAAATGGACCATCTGATCAACCTGTCAGTGGCCAATATCGATAAGGGTTTAATTGGGTTGAATATGCTCTTTAAGGGCGCATTGTCGATAATTAACTTAAATTTCCTACCCCAAATATATTTATAAAATTTTTGGAATGCAAAAATTACTCCTAGTCCCTCACGTTCTATTTGCGAATATTTTTGCTGAGCACTATTTAGGGAACATGATGCAAACATAACTGGTTTTTCTACTAATTTGACTCTACTGTTATGACTTTCTTCTATTATCTGACTTAACACACACCCTAAGCCATAAGGGCTTGCATCGGAACTTACAACTAATGGTTTATTTGGATCATATGGAATTAAAATTCTATGATTAACCAATTTCTTTTTACTTAGCTCAAAAGCCAACTGGCATTCGTTAGTCCAAATAAAAGCTGTTTTTCTGCTAATTTATACAAAGGTTTTAGATCTCTACTCATGTGTGGCATAAATTTCCCATAAAAATTAAGCATCCCTGTATAAGCTTTGACTTCTGAAACATTTTGTGGTGCTTTAGCTTCTAGTATAGCTTTAACTCTACTATCTGTAGGATGGTACCCTTTGTTATCAAGTATATGTCCCAAATATTCGACAGAACTTTTAAACCATGTACACTTACTTTCTTTCACTCTAATATTATGTTTATTTAGTTTAGTTAAAACTTCATGTGTCAACTTCAAACAATCTTCATAGTTATTTGCTGATATTATGATATCATCCAAGTAACATTTTACAGACTGTATACCAAACAATATTTGATCAATAATAGACTGGAATATCGAAGGGGCACTAGCTATTCCAAAAATCAAACCTGTAAATTGGAAAAGACCTAACTGTGTGTTTATTGTTAAAAGATGCTGGCTTTCAGAGCTGACTCTAAGTTGTAAGTATGCCTCGGAGAGGTCTAATACTACATAAACAATTTTCTTTGACATTTCTTGCAGAATATCCTCAATTTTTGGTAATGGGTAAACATCAATTTTTAAGTTAGGGTTGACAGTTCTACTGACATCTGCACAAATTAGGCATTCCAACGACCTGTCCAAATGACTACCAGTGGGTAATGACAGTTTAAATATGGCAACCCTGTTGTCATGCTGTCATTAACAGGGTCAATGATACATATATGGTTATATAGATTGCTCAAAGCTGGTCGTTTACGAGCGGCCATATTGCCTGGCAAATATTTATTAATTTGAAACGGTTTAGCAAAAATGTGTTTTAAAACCAATTTTTAGCCTTTAGATATTAAAAAAATAGTATATTATTAAACGAGCAATTTATGGTAGCCATTATTCACGCAGGGTGACGTTTGCGTCCCGAGCCGTAGGTGAGGGGCGCAAGTCACCCGAGTGAATAATGGCCATAAATTGCGAGTCTAATACTATACTTTGTCCACGACCATTATGGTTTCTTTATTAAATAAAAGTTAGGTGTGAATGGAAAGTTTTTATTAAACATAGGTAACTAACTGTTGTTTTTTCGATTTTTTTCGATTTTTCGATTTTTTTTTCGATTTTTTGATTTTTTTTCGATTTTTCGATTTTTTTTTTTTTTCGATTTTTCGGTTTTTTTTTTTTATTTTTCGATTTTTTTCCGATTTTTTTAGATTTTTTTCGATTTTTCGATTTTTCGATTTTTTTTTATTTTTCGATTTTTCGTTTTTTCGTTTTTTTTTTTTTTTTTTCGATTTTTCGTTTTTTTTTTTCGATTTTTCGATTTTTTTTTCGATTTTTCGATTTTTTTTTTCGGTTTTTCAATTTTTTTTTCGATTTTTCGATTTTTTTTTCGATTTTTCAAAATTTTTTTCGATTTTTTTTCGATTTTTCGATTTTTCGATCTAGAAAATATCGTTATGAAAAGTATCGCCTATCTTTAGTTATCTATCGGAATGTGCCAGAATTACAAAAGCGTGAATTATCATAATTCACTCCGTGATATATGGGTACTATATGCTCTTAGTTAGGAGGTAGAATATTGATTTATTATTAAGTGGTCGTGGACAAAATAATTTCTTACATATTTACTTCAAGGCATAAGCTTATGTTTATTTTGAAAAATATGGATGATCAATCTATGTTACTATCTATTTCATTGACCTTGTCAAATCACCAGGCCTACAGGGTTGCCATAATTTTGTCATATAATAACCCGTCAAAACCCACTGGTAGCCATTCAGTTTGGAATGCCTAATACGGTAACTATTATCTTTTTTTTCACGGGCCAAATGGGTGAAGCCCATTCTGAATAAGTCACACGTTTGAGTTTACCTTCCCTTTCCATGCGTAGTAACTCTGATTTAACCAGTTCGTCTAATACATAAGGTAAGGAATAAGCTTTGTGGAATACAGGCGTGACTCCTTCCTTCAACACTAAATTTGCCACAAACCCTTCTATAAAACCTTCTGCGTTTGTTCGAAATACCTTAGAATACATTACCTTTAGCTTACTTATTTCTGTTCGAATTATGTTCTCCAGCATGTTATAATTTATTTTATTTTTAACACCTAGTTTGAGGCTTTTGCCAATGTTACGCCAGTCTGGTGATAGCTTATCTAACCAATTTCTTCCAAGTAATGGGAGAACATTTTCATTACAAACGACAAGGGGTAATATACAGCTTTGACCATTAGGTTTACTTACAGTTACGTTTACTTGCTCTTCAACTTTTATTGGACCTGATACTGATGATAGATTACAAGTAGAGGGGTTTAGATTTCTATAAGGATAAAATTCTTTGAAGGTGTTATAAGGAATTATAGTTATGGCAGCTCCACAATCAATTTCCATTTGAAGTACTTTACCATCTATTTCCAATGAGACTAACTCTGGCTTACTATTAGGGTTGCCACCTATATTAAAATTTACTTCGGACACATTTGCAATACTAGACATATTTTTGTTTATACTATTAGACTGGACATAGTTACTATTTGCAACATTTGACTTGACCACAACTTTATCTAAAATTTTAGAGTCTGAACTCACTTTGACATTTGACTTGAACATAATATTCACATTTGATTTTGCATTTTGCTTTTCATCAAATTTGTTAGCAACTGACTGGACTAAGACTGACTCAGGTATATTATTTGTGACTGACGTTATATCTTTGACTGACTCTGATGATATATTGTGTACTGACTTTACATTTTTGACTAAATTTGACTTATTAATACTTGACTTGACTATATTTTTGTGTTAAGATTTACGTTTTGAATAATAGTAGGATCTTTGTCTAGGACTTTGAAAAGACTGAACTTTTTATTACAAACCTCGCTTTCTTTAATACTCCCTACCAAATCCATGTATTCCTCTTCTTGATTTACTACTAGACTGTCATTTTTTACCTGGTATATTCTTGTTTCTCCAAACAATTCCTCTAAGGCATCTTCTTCTTCTTGATATACCTGTAAATCTTGAGGAACATCTTCAACATGTTGTGCACGTGTGTTATTCGTTCTACAATTTGGGGCTGTGTGTCCCTGTCGACTGCATTTATGACATGTCCAAAAGCGAGCTGGGCAGGACTGTGGATTATGGAATCGTCCACACCTGTAACACTTATTACCCATTGTATGTGTATTTCTTTGAGCATGAGGCTGCAAACTACTGTTGCTTCTATCTTGACTTCTGGTAAATGAAGCTGGATGACCCTTGTTTGACTGTGACCCCCTTCTTGACGGATTATATGTTCTATGACCCTTTTTTTTTCTCTCTCCTGGGCTCGTCTGACTATGTGTCTCCGAATAACACTGAAGCCTATTGGCTTATTGTGTTTTACCCCATGTTAGTTCATAGCACCCTTTGTACCTTGTACAAGTTTGTACAGATCCTTGGGTGAGTGGGTTCTATACGTTGTTGGATCAACCTGGGGTTGTCCAAAAAGAGTCTGTCTTTTGCGATCTAGAGCTTCGCATTCGCACAGTATGTGTTTGGCCGTTTCTGGTTTCTTGTGACATAGTCGGCACATGAGTTCCCCATTGTACATGCCAATTTTGTTCAAGTGTCCCTTTACTGGGGCGTGCCCAGTCATGAACCCTGTTATCACTTTCAACTGTAGTTCTCCAGTTCTTTTGGGACATGGTCTGCCTATGAAGGCTTTTCCATGTGCCTGTTTTGGGGTGCTTCCCCAATAGTTGATATGTTGTTCCCGAATCCAGTCATTTATAAAACCCCGGACTGTACTTTTTGGTACTCCTGGGTTTGTGTCTGGTTCCGGTGTTTCTTCTGACCCTCTTTTTGCAAGTTCGTCAGCCTTTTCGTTGCCTTCGATCCCTTTGTGACCTGGCACCCAAAATAATTTTACTCTATTTCGGTCTGCCAGTGTTCTTAGTTCTTCGATGCATTCCCATACCAGCCTCGACGTAACTTTCTGACTCGATATGGCCTTAAGTGCCGCTTGGCTGTCTATGACCCTTATATTGATTATTAAAATTGACAGTTTGATTGGTGGAAGGTTCACTCCCACTTAAAAGTGTTTCAGACTGCTTCTTTATTGTCTCTTCCTGAATGACGACTTCTTTGGCTCTTTCATAAGTGAGGTTTGGTTCCGATAGGAGTTTTCTTCTAACATTTTCGTTTGTTATACCGCAAATAAGCCTGTCTTTACAATGTTCGTTTATATTAATTCCAAAGTTACATTTCACAGCAAGTTCTTGTATTGCCAGAATGTAGTCTTCTATTTTCTCTTCTGTTTTTTGATCTCTTCGACTAAATATGTATCTGTTCGTTGTTGTTAGGCCAGGTGGGTCATATTTATTTAGTAGAATTGTCTTTAATTCGTCAATTGTTTTATCTTTTGGTCGGCTTGGAAGGCAGCTTCTGTGTAATGTACTATAGTTTCTACTACCCAGACTTATCAAAAACAAATTTTTCTTCACCGATTCGTTTTCTTCACTTAAGTTCAACTCACAGAATATTTCAAAACGTTCGTACCACGACGCAAATGTTTCAATTTCATTGTCAAATGCTTCCAATGTGCCTCGTGTTGGCGTTGGTACTATCATAATTTGAGACCTGGCTCCTTCAACATCTGACATTTTGATTCAATTTTATGTAGGTTCTTTCTTCCTGTCGCCAATATTATGTTTTATTTTATTATTTACTGGATGTTTTGGGAATTATATTTAAAAACAACAAGACTCGTTTCATTCGTTTATTCCCAGACTATCGACACAACGAGAATGACACTTGACATCCTGACTCATGACATGACACAATCCTAGCGTTCGTTTGTGTTTAGAGGTGTGTTCACAATACACCACATACTGTATATAATTTAATGTAGCTTTGGCCTGGCATGTTCTTTTGCTTTACTAACCTACATGCAAGACATGGGAATCAGTAGTGGATCTAGCGCTCATGAATGAGGATTCGCCGTAGACAGGAGCAAAAAAATGCGTTAGACATCATGAATATAGCAACATCCTTTAAGGATCTAGCATCGATGATTCAGTGTAAGATAAGCCTTTAAACTCGCTTATGAACGTTTTATTCCAAATTTTTTAGTGTTTAAAACTTTAAAGCGCTTTTCCCACAACTCACTTTTCCAAAGTCGGTGCCCCTCATAACTTCAAAACTACTGCACCTATCCTTTTGACATTTTGAACATTATTTCTGTACATAATTTACGAGGTAACGCTGGAGAGTTTTTTCAAATTTATTAATATTTTTTATTTTATAATAACAAATAAGCCTATTTTTTTTTCGCAAGATTCGCGGTTTTTACTTCAAAGTGTTCCCAAAAAGTGAAAAATGAAATTTCGAAAAACCCTCCCAGCGTTACCTGGTAAAAACGATTATCTAACGAGAGAACTTTGATTTGTTTATTTCTCATGATCCAGCACCGAGTTAGGACGGGCACCGCAATTCTACTTTTTTCCGAGATGCTTCCGAATAATTGCTGCCATTTCCGTATTTTTTAATATTTCTACATGAAAATTTGACACAATATTCTTTGGATGTTATACTTTAATGTACTATTAGTTTAAATAAATAGATTTTAAATGTGCCGTCAAAAAAAATCACAAAAATGTGCCTTTTTTGCATAAATTAAAAATGTTAAGATTTATTTTAAAAACAAGTTAAAATGTTTTACTTGCATATAATTCCTAATTCTAGAATCATACAATCACGTGAATATTGTATTTATTTAATTAGAGAGAACTTTACCCCAAAATAGTTTATGAATTATTAAATTGGAAATTTCTATGAGCTCGCACGCTCGCTGGTTATATAAAAATATAAAGATGGATGTTTACTCGTAGTGCTTATAGCCTATGGCTCGTATAATTTTTTTCCTAATCTGTATAAAGAGGATAACCGGTAGGAGATATACGAAACAAGTTTTCAAGACGAGTGTGGATGAGAGAGTTGGAAAGGGTTGACCTCAGCGAATATACCTCAATTAGATTGAGGACGTTTTCAGCAAAGGCCAGCTTTGGAGTACCCTAATTAAGTTAACCACAATGTACCTACCTATAAGTTTATGTTTAAAAAATTGGCTCTCCAAATAAATTTTAGACGTTTAACTGTCGCTATTTGACTCTGTTTTTGTCTCAACTACTTTGTCTACTCATTATATCCAAAAAAATAAATTCACTTTTATATTCTTATTCAAAAATTTTTAGATAAAACAAATTGATTGGAGAAAGTGTATTGTACTGTTACGCCACTGTACATCTATACCCTCACCTAACAGTTTTCCATCAATTGCTCACCACAGAGACTTTAGAATACTTTGGGAAGACGGCAAACTATTTTTTTCTATACCTATTTACCCATTTAAGTTATCGGTAACACTGTATTAGTTGAATTACCTTTATGTAATTTACGATTAGAATACACAATTTTTTACTCCACTTTACAAGTGCGTTGGTGCTGACTAGTTGTTAAATAAACTCAAAAACCGTTATTGGTGCAAGTGTGATAGTTAGAAAGTGTTTTAGGTGAATATTTTTGAAAATGGGTGTCAAAAAATTAATTCCGTTTTTGCTGTATTCGACGATGATTGTGTTTTATGTAATTTCGGTGAAATTTCTGAAAGAAAATGGAGAGGCTATGAAAAGCGATCCGGCAAAAATCGCTAAAATGTCCGATAATATAAGGAATATAAGAAAACACCAAAAATACTTTTTTACTCTTTGGACATTCGTAAGTACCTTCATATATTTTTTTACATTTCTAACTAAATTAACGATCATATAAAAATAGTCGTAAATCACTCACAATATTTGTTCTAACTGTACCGGGTTTTCCTATATCTCAGAACCGTTTATAGTACAGCTTCTGGGAAAAAAATGCCATGTCTAAAGTGGCCACGAGAAAATTATTTAGATAATCCAATATTAAATATTTTTCACCTATCTGCATCTTCAATATTAAATGTTCCACGAACTCAATCAAAGAAAAAACCAACAATGCTGTATAACTAATTATAGTTCTGTATCTACTACTATTTTTCAATGGTCTCTACCGCATTAGCTAAAATAAGTTGGTCAGACATTTAATGGATCCACTGATCCTACACATAATATGTGGACCTAATTCCACAACAATTTGATCTCCATCATTCAAAAAAACTCCTTCAAGAAGACCTTCCCATAAAGTAAGAATAAATAATAACCAGAAGGATATTTCTCATTTAATTCCTTTGTAGTTGATGCCGACGAGCTATGACCTCGTATTTTAGTTATTACTTGTATTCCATAGGCGCACCGAAAAAAAGGTCAGGAAAATAAAAAAATATTGGGTAGCTATTGATTTATTTTTTAAGTTCATACATTACAAATATAGGTAAGTAAAAGATTTATATATATAAAAAAATATTTACTTATCTTTCCAAATGACAACCTTTGTCTTTTATAGTTTAAAATTTCGGTTAATACATTTAAGAGTATAAAATAATCTTACTCTACCGAATAATTTTATTAAATAATTATGTGGAAATTTTTCTCATGGATGTGAAAAACTTGTATTTCTACAAATACTTTGAAACGAATCTATTACATTTTTGTGTATAATAATAGTTTCAAAATTTATTTGAAATATGTTAGGAGAGGGTTGTAACACTAAACTATTTAACTTCACTATTTATTATATTCGACTAAACGGTATAATGATTCGCACAATAATGCCCTATATCTAAATAAAACGCTTATATAATTTCTGGTGATTTCGACTTATCGCCTAATGAGTCATAGTACTAGATATTCCAGCGGCGTCTCTTACGGGGTTGCTAACACGGCCATCCTACGGTTTGTTCGTCCTCGAACATATGTACTATCTAAAACAAATAAAATGGGTGATGTTTAAGGGTTTCTAATATACGAACATAGTAGTCCAAGCAATGATACTTGAAATCTGTTATTCACTGAGGCCTTAATACCTGCAGCACTAATTGAAATAACTTTGAAACCACTGTAGGCCTTTATACCTGCAGTTTCTAACTTGAAATCACCGTAGGCCTTTATACCTGCAGTTTCTAACTTGAAATCACTGTAGGCCTTTATACCTGCAGTTTCTAAATTGCTATGGCTATAGGCCTTTATACCTACAGCCCCTTTTTGTGTATCTTAACTTTTACTACATTTTAAGTTGCTAGAGGCCTTTATACCAAAAGCATAATAATTGTATTTTTACCTTGTTCTTATTTTCGAAGGTTAAATATCTTAATGTCTTCTACACAATATACTCCTTCATAAGCTATATTATTTTTTGATCTCTTCGCATGGATATCTTCTTTAACTTTATATCGGTCATTAGGCAGAACCTCTATAATTTTAAATGGCCCTTTGTACTTCTCTAACAATTTCTTGCTTTGACTATTGTTAGAAGGAACACTTGAAATTCTTACTAGAACCAAATCTCCTACCACGAATGTTTCTGCTGGTTTTCTTTTCTTATTAAATATGTTTCTCTGGATTTTTTCATTTGCTTCTAAATTTCTTTTTGCTTTTTCTCTTAACTTGGTCACATCTGGGTTGTCACTTTCTTCGTCTACGTATCGGTCAGCCTGACTTCTGAGATTTATACCCAACATTATCTCGGCGGGAGTAGTCTCTGTTGTTTTATGCTTCGTACTGTTAATCCCTTGTTGGATTGCTTCTAAATTTGAGTCCCAATTATCGCTGGAAGTGTCAGCTCCCATTGTGGCTAATGCATCTAATAGTAATCTGTTAACTCGTTCTACTTGTCCGTTACCTCTGGGCATACCAACTGCTGTTATGTGAAGCCGAATGCCTCTATTTTCACAAAATTTATTGAATTCATTTGATGTAAAAGCTGTTCCAGCGTCGGCTACTATTCTTTTCGGATTGCCAAAAATAGAAAATATTTCTGACAATTGTTTTATTACATTAACAGCTTTAGTATCCGGAACTGCTCTGGGTAACACAAATTTTGTAAATGCATCAACAACTACTAATAGGTGGCTATTTCTCTTACTGCTTTCCACGAAGGGTCCAAGGTGGTCAATATGTAAGGTATGAAACGGTTTGGCATACTTTGGAATAGGATGAAGATAACCTGGTTTCTTTCCTCCTGCCGATTTGTGATATAAACAGTTAAGACATGATTTGATATACTTTCGAACAAAATGTTTCATTTTAGGGAACCAATATCTTTGTTTAATCCGTTCTACTGTTTTTTCTAACGCAAAATGACCAACATCATCATGATTCAGCTTTACCACCTGCCATCTACATTTCTTTGGGACCATCCAACGTCGACCTCTTTCTGTTAATCTGAAAACTCTATTTCCACGTAAATCAAATTCTTTAAAGATTTTTTTGTTGTTTTGCATGTCACCAGATAATAATATTTCTTTTATTTCTTTAATATTATTATCCTGTTCTTGGGCTTCTTTCAACCAGTCTTCTTCATTTATTAGTTTTATACTTAGTTCACATTCCTCCTGTGTTATTTCTGGATTACGACTCAAGGCATCAACGTGCTGCATCATCTTTCCTTGTTTGTGTTGTATATTAAAATTATATTCTTGTAGTGACAGTAGCCATCTTGCGATTCTGGGAATAATTGTTTGCTTTGACATGGCATTTTTAACGGCATTGCAATCAGTGAAAATAGTAAACGGAATCCCCAAAAGATAGTGTCGAAATCGTTCTAAAGTTCTTACAATGGCAAGTAGTTCTAATTCAAATGAGTGAAACTTTCTTTCGTCAGGAGAAGTTTTCTTGCTGTAATAAGCTACTGGTTTTTCTTCTGCTCCATTGAGTTGAATAATTATGCCTCCAATTCCTTCTTGGCTAGCGTCTGTGTATACACGTGTTTCTAAATTTGGACTGAATATGGCTAGAATGGGAACTGAGCAAATCATTTCCTTCAGATGGTTTACCAGTTCTGTATGATTCTGAGTCCAATTCCATTTCGAATCCTTTTTCAATAAATCTGTTAATATACTAGTTTTAGAAGCGTAATTTTTAATAAATTTTCTGAAATAACCAGTAAGCCCTAGAAACTGTCTTACCTGGTGAATAGTCTTTGGCATAGGGAAATTTTTAACAGCAACTGTTTTTTCTTCACTAATAGAAACATTATTATTGCTAATTACATATCCTAGGTACGTTATTTTAGTTTGAAAAAATTGAGATTTTGATAATTTAACAGTTAGACCATGTTCTTCAATGATCTGGAAAACTTTTTGCAATTTTTCTATACCCTCACTTATTGTGTTAGATGGAATAATAATATCGTCCAGGTAAGGAGTGATACCGACATTTCGAAGAGGTTCAAAAATTTCAGACATCATTCTCTGAAACTCCGCAGGGGCATTACATAACCCAAAGGGTACTCTTAAGTATTCGTAATGTCCCTCTGGAGTTACAAATGCTGTTTTGTGTGTGTAATCGGGGTGCAATGGTATTTGATGGTAACCCGACGCTAAATCCATTGTCGAAAAATATGTATAGCCTCCAAGTGAATCAATAAGGTCTTCTATAACTGGTAGTGGAAATTTAATTTTTTCTGTTATTTTATTTAAAGCCCTATAATCAATAACTAGCCTTTTATCCCCTCCTTTTTTATTTACTAATAAAGCTGGACTAGCATATTCTGAGCTACTTTTTTTTATTATATTGGCGGAAAGTAACTCACCAACTTGTTTTTTTCATGATATCCTTATCTGACTGTGATAACCTATAAGGTCTAAATGTAACTGGTTTGGATGTAGTAGTCTCTATTTTCATTATTACCGAATGTGCTTTGCCCAATTTTTCCATAGAGGAATATAAACAACTGTGAAATGTTTCAATAATATTATATAATTTCATTTTATCTATTTTATTTAAGTCCCCGTGATTAACTTCAAGTTGAAAAAGTTGTAAATTATCTGAATATTTAAAAGTTAATTCATTACCAATACGATAATAAGAAATTTTTGGATTTTCCGTAAAATTACGTCCTACTAAAATTTCAGTATTTTTTAAAGTATTAACTGTAACATATAATAAAATATTTAATTTACACCCTTCCATAGTTACTTCAGTTTCGACATATTCATTCACTTCGGTTACGTCACCATTGAACCCCGTAAGACGCACTTTTTCCTGTAAGTTTTTAACTTGTATTTTAAGTCGAATTGCTAAATTTTTCTCAATCAATGAACAATCACTTCCTAAGTCTATAAACGCTTGCATAACTTGATTATTAATAAGAACCGGTTTGAAAAATTTTTTTGCCTCTTTGTTAGTTATCATGTTAACGTTTTCAGTTTTTGTTAAATTTATTTGTTTTTCATTATTTTTTTCTTTTTTTACAGCAGATTTACAAGCTCTGCCAATATGACCTTTTATTTTACAATTGTTACAAATTTTGTGTCGGTGAGGACAATTATCACTAATATGTTGTCCCGTTATACCACATCTATGACAAATAATAATTTTATGATTCACCGTTGAAAAATTCCTTTGTCTTTCGTAATTTACTTTTTTAAATTTGTCAAAAATATCCCTACGGCCAAAATCTTTACTGGTACTAGCAACAGGTTTACTATAATAATTGTTATTCGAAACTTCAGTATATTTTTGTGGTTTTTCTGAAATCTTACAGTAAACTTTGTTTCGCAAATAAGACCCTAAGATGTTTAAATCATTGATATTTGCAGCTTCTGCTGCTGAAGTAATATTTTTATCATTTATAGCACCCAAAAATAATGAAATTTTATCTTCGATTGAAAAATTTAGTTTTAAATTATCAATTTTTGCTAAGTGTGTAAAGAAAAATTCATATAAAGAGCATCCATCTGAAGGCTTATGATTTGCTAATTCAATTAAAAGTGTGTACATATCTCTTCTAGAATGAAATGTCTCCATCAATTTGTTTTTCCAATCGGACCAACTATAACTAGGCCATTGCTTGTCGTTGGCGATTAAATTTTCATACCAAATTTTTGCTGTACCCTGTAACTTATTCACAACTTGATGGATAGTCTGGTGTTCGGCCCAATTAAATAATTTTACATTATGCTCTATAATTTCAATCCAACAGCCGATATTATCTGATAACGGGTTAAATTCGGGTACTGCATTAGATATAACATGTTTTTCCGATAATAAGGATAATGAGACTTGACTTACCCCCGCCTTGTTTTTAGGTACTTTTAAATTCTTTTTTTGTTTACTTTTCTTGCGTCTCTTATTTAATCTAGAAGCACTTGAACTGGACGAAGAACTAGTAGAACTCGAGGAACTAGAACTGCTCGAAGAAGAATACGTTCTTTTTCTACCCATTTCAGGGCGAGTCGAACCACTTCTGATGTTAGGAGAGGGTTGTAACACTAAACTCGACTATTTAACTTCACTATTTATTATATTCGACTAAACGGTATAATGATTCGCACAATAATGCCCTATATCTAAATAAAACGCTTATATAATTTCTGGTGATTTCAAATTATCGCCAAATGAGTCATAGTACTAGATATTCCAGCGGCGTCTCTTACGGGGTTGCTAACAAATATTACCTCTTAAAAGGAGATAAATTTTACAAAATCATTGTGTGGCATGTTTAAGTTACCAAATAAATCTAAATTGGAGCTATTATAAGCTTTATAGTAACAAAATAAAGATGTATCGTCCAAATTTTGATAGGCTTTTGAATATTCCTCGCAAATTGTACAAGAATGTATAGATAGGCATTTTTTCATTAGGTAACCCGCAAAATACCTTCCGAAATTCGTTTCTACCGTTGACTCTTTTTGATAACTGCTATCAATTTCTGGCAAATTTGATGTATGGGGATGTGTATGAGCTACGAATGAATTTGTATCCTCTTTAATGACATCAGATACTCGCAGAAGCATATTATCCATGTCATTCTCGCAGTTTTGAGTTCCTGAATTGAGTAGCTTTACACAGAACAACTTTCTAAAGGTTCTTTGAAATTGAATGGCTGTTGGATTAGCACAATTACTATTTTGCTGTCTTATAAGACCAAATAAATTTTCTAAAGGATCTTGGTTTAAACGTCTAGTAAAAAGAAACTTAATTTTTTGTTTTAATAAAATCCCATAAATGAAGAATGGAACTGATTGTTATTTTAAAACCTGTTATAAACTTAATTTTTTTAGTTACATCCTCGCCTAGGTTATTAAAAACTTTTAAGTTGTTCAACAGCAATAACATCTCATTTAAAAATGTCAGTTGAAAGTCGAGACCCTTAAACGCCAAATTATATTTCTTCCCGTCTGAAGTTTTTGGTGAGTTTAAAATATCAAATAATTTGTCGATTTTATGAATAAAATCAGCAGTTGCCTGCTCTTCATTAGACGTACACATTTAAAGCCGCTGAAACTGTAAGAGTAAACACCTGACTTGCATATTTTACCTTCATTTTTCAATAACTATAGGAAATATATGCGACTCAGTTTAGGCGCTGATCTAGTAACAGTTGTTAGTTACTATCAATATTATAAAATTGCGTAATATATGACCAAGAAACTATTTTATTGGAAACATGAAAAGTATGTTTCAGTAACATGTTTCTCAAACCCTTAGAGGTGAGGTGTATCGAATATAAAAAAAATTAATCTTCAAAAATAAAATAAGGTCTCTCAGGGGTTATTTGCAAAATGTTTTTACATTGGATATTATTGAAGCCCATATCACTTACGGCAACAATAACGTTCAGTCCAATATTCCTTAACTTTGTAATAGCATCAAAAACTATATACTTTAACTCTAAACCGGGGCATGTACTATTGTAAAAAAAAGAACTTAAAGGTTGCTTTCATTTAGAAACAATCCCCCTGACCAACAAGACGGTGGCTGTTCTTGCTGGTTGAAATATTCGTAAAAATACACTACTCCTTCCAACAATAGATTTAAAATTTCATTCCTTGCCCTCTCATTTTTAATCTAATTTTTTTCAAAATCAAAGGGCTTCTTATCTTTATAGAACTTGATTTTTGCTAAAAATTTCAAGTTGATAGCTTTTTAATTTTTGTTTTGACTTATCGTGCGGACAAAAAACGTGACATCGGCGGACGGACGCAACCGAATGCATAATACTGTTCACAGCCAGTGTTGCCAGAGTACCCTGAAGGAATGTAATAGATGAACTCTCAAAATTGTAATAAATTTCAAGAAAATGTAATAGAAATTTTAGTCAACTTAAAATGAACTATACATAAAAAATAGATTCTATTGCTGCGTTTGAGAATTCACATCGGATTCATCTGAGATGTAGTAAATCTTTAATCACGTGATTTAGTATACGTAAATGTAATAGGACAGATGTGTCCGATGTAGATAAAAAAAACACTCGAGATGTAAAAAATGCATCCGATGTGGATTCTCAAACGCGGCAATTGTATTGATTTTTGTCGCATTTGAAAATCCACATCCGATGCATTTTTTTACATCTCGAGCGTTTGTTTATCCACATCGGACACATCTACATCTGCGTTTGTTTATCCGAGATGTACCTATCCAGATTACATTTTTTACATCTCGATTTAAAATGAGATGTGAATGAGGTGGTCGTTCCATGCCGGAAAGTAAGTTTTCTGTGAAGCCAAGTTTGTCAATTTATCCTTTGTTTATGCTAGCGTGAATATAAAAGTAATTAGTTTGTTTAGATTTCAAATTTAGGTTGATTTGTGGTCTCAAAATTCAAATTTAAAAAGTATAAACTTCTAATTTGTCGCAGATAAATTCAGAACGGTTCTGTACTGGGGTTGAAACAAATCTTTTGTAAAGAAAACGAAGAAAAAAGAAATTCTGTCTCCAATGCAAGGTCCAATGATATAAGAAACTTTTTAAGCGCTTTGGGCATGTTCAAGAAAATATGTTTGGGATGAACTTAACCAAATAAACCTGTTTAAGATGGTATTAGTTGTATGAAATAATAAACAATATATTAGGAACATAGAAAATCAAGGGTTAGGTTCAAGTTTATCAATCGTGAAAATGTAATAGATTTATTGGACATGTAATAATGTAATAAACCCTTCATAAATGTAATAGATTTGTTACAATTGTAACAAACTGGCAACACTGTTCACAGCCTACTGTGTACTGTCAGGCCCATGACACTCCCTGGGTGGGAAAAAGACCCGCAGCTTTTACTGCGCTGACGTTTTCGGGATATAACCTATCACTTGTCATAAATCCGGTTAAAAACTCGCTACCATGCGCAGGCAACTCATATTTCGTACACAAATATAAACTTTTGTTTACATTTTATCGAAGTAGTTTTTGTAATACATTCACAGCTTAAAAACGATAAAATTTATTATTTTGATAGTGGATTTGGATCAAAAATATCCCAAATACACTTCAGTGTGTGTTTTATCCTTATTATTGCTCGTTTTATTTGAGGACATTGGAATAAATAGAGTACTAAAAGTAATCAAGCTAAAAAGGTGTGTTATAAAAAGAAAATACATTGCCTTCGACTGATTTATGTTTAATGTTTTCGTAAAGTATTTCCAACATGCTAGTTACTTGAATGGTTGTAAATTGTACGTGTATAAGTGATAAAAACATCTAGTGCTTTGTGCTTCCTTTTTTTTTTGTTGTTGGTGTCCCAGCCCAGCATTCCTAGCCAGCAGTAGTAGCAAAAACATTAACATTGTCTACATTCAACCCATTTACATGTACATGATTTATCAGCTAAAAGCAGAATACAATATTTCTCTGCAAAATGTAAACAACGCTGCAAGGAAAATTGCTCATGTATAAATTCACCAATTAAATCAAAATATATTATTTTTACAGGACTTATATCAACTATTATGTTAATTATAAATATTATAAGTATTTGTAACAAAATAATAGTTGTGTATTCATAAACCTGTTGCTACTCCAAAAAATATATTATTTATTGATTATCAGGTATCAAAAATATGTGTACCTATAGAAATTTGTTGAAATGTTCTATTTCTCTTAATCTTTTTAATGGGTTCTTATTATAGTTGTAAATAAAAATCAACACTTTTTATTCGTCTATTTAACACTTACAAACGTATGCATATTTTAAGTTGTAAGGATCCATAGCCTCTTAATGTTTTACATTAGAAATAAGACCTGTGATGTCACATTAAATCGTGAATATGAGGTAAAGGATTTGGGAGTTGTCTTTCAGTCTAATTTGAAGTTCAAAAACCATTTTTTACACATAACTAAAAAAGCAATAAAAGCATTAGGTTTTTAAATCAGAAATACAAAAAAATTTAGGATTACCACCAAAATCAGATTATATAATGCCTTAGTAAGACTCCATTTTGAGTATGTTTCACAAATATGGATGCCCTTGGAAGCCACACAAATTGATCATATTGAAAAAGTACAAAAAATATTTTTACGGTACCTTTATGTCATAAAAAATACTTGTACCCTTATACCTAAGATCTCGTATAAAACTATGCTCAATAGTGTTAAGATTACATCTCTTTTACAAAGAAGAAAGCATTAGGCTGTGATATATTTTGTACTCTATTTTAAGTACAAAGATTGTGAATTGATTGACTATATAAATGTTAATGCGGCAAAGATTAATCTAAGAAACCCAAGTAACAAAAAATTATTTGATTTAGATCCAAGTAGTATATCTCCTTTTAACAAGATGATGGCTGTTACCAATGAGTTTCTTAGCGAGATCCAAATAGATATCTTTAATGTTAGCCTAAGAAAGTTGAGGACTGTACTAAATTAAGTTCACTAGATATAAAGGTTTGTTTTGTTTTTGGTCTTAAATTTCTTGTTACTCAACTCTACATGTAACTACTATTAATTTTTTTATAGTATCCAATAAATAAATTATACCTTATGGCTGCTTTCAAACAATTCTGTGTATAGTCACTTAGTTTAAAGTCAATTTTAAATTAGTGGTTTTACAAAAATGTCTAATAGTAATATGTATTGTGTCTATGAATTTGCTGTGCGTAAAAACTACGAAAACCATATACATATAGTTCCCATTTTAAAATAAATTCAAATTAATTCTTAATAAAAAATAACGATTTTATTCTGCCATACTTGAACTCATTCACAAAAACAAGTCACTGAGTATATATTTGTAAAAAAACTACACTAAATATGTCTCCGTTACAAATTTTTAAATTTAAAACTACATACTTTCCTATAGATTTTGCAGTACCTAAATAACGTATAGAATAAATTTTTACAATATACTAGAAAAGTTTTAGATTAGAGTAATTCTTAAAAAATAAAGCAATACCTCTATTTTGTTACTCTAACCTTGTGTTTTATATATTTCCCATGACAACCTAACGTTATATTTTGAACTAAAAGTGATTAAACTTTTCTCCAAAAAGTAATATTTCACATATATAAAAAAATTTAAAACGGTTCTATTCTTCTTACATTTGCGAAGACTGCCCTGATATCTAATCTATTTTCTTCTTCAAAGTAATTAAGTTGTTCAACCGTTGTCTATAAAGGTATCTCACATCTCCCTCATACACACGAATTTGAAAAGCAGCAGAACAAAAATTCAATTAACCAGGTATACCAAGTCCGTGTAAAGAAAACTTTTCATATCCCGAAAACGTCGTGTCAACTAAAATTTCTACCACAGCTTATTCATATCCAGCTAGAACACTCTCTTGGCGGGAACGGTTTGCGTCGATCCCTTCGCGCAGGTTTTATGCTCCGCTTTTTCGGGGAAAAGATGTCTTTGCCGTGCAGTCGGGAGATCGGTATTACTTATTCTACGTTAAGCGGACATAGCCGTGCGTATATTTTTGTGTTTAATTTGTAATTCTTTTGAACATTTGTGTTTTATGTTTATTTTTTACTGTAGTAAAATGAGTGACAAAAAACTATCAGGACATCATCATGTTTGTGCAGTGCGAAATTGTTTTAATAAAGGTTATAATTGTAAGAAGAAATTCTATTGTTTTCCTAAGGATGCTAACCGGTAAGTACTTACCTACACGATATTTTTTGCATATTTTGATGAAAAGTAAACTTTCGATTATTTGCTATGTTGTAGTAAAAGTAATTTAAAGTCATACAAAATCTTCTTTAATTATGAGAAGCTATGTTTGGCCTGTATAAATATATAGTTATTAATTTAATACTTGTTAAGGTAAAAGAGGGTTTATTGGTGGTTTTGTTTAATATTTTTGCAAATCGAAATAATAAAATATGTATATCAACAAATATTAATTGGAAGGAAATAGATACAGTATGCGCCAGATCTAAAGAACCAAGGATGCGCATTTATAATGCTACTAACACGCCTACGGATGAATAGAGTTGGTAGCTTACCTAGAAAGTTGTAAACCAGAGGTCCGTATATTTTAAGACATAAAATAAATGGAAAATAGTAAATGATACTTGTTCATACATATTGCTTAGTGTTATTATTAGTACATAATTCTATAGTCAATTAAAAAAATCATTATTTTTAGGTAAACCGACTTTAGGTTAAGGCTGTTCTACCGCTTTCCGTTCGGTATTTATATAAAATTCTGTTACGGTCAGGAAATTATCCTTTTTCAAATAAATTAAATTGTGGAAAAATTGTATATTGGTCAAACGGGCCGTAGTTTAAAAAAAAGCTATTTAAAACATTACAATAGTTATACTAAAAACAAAAATAATTCTACAAAACATATTTTTTTCTGAAAATCAATCGTTTATTCAAAAATTGTATCACATTTTGATAATAAAGGCATTAAATTAAACCATTTAGAAACACTTGAAATAAATTGATTTAAAAATTTAAATATCCTCTTAAGTTATCAATTAGATATTAATAAGTAGCCTAATTAAATCTCTTTACCTGTTCTTAGTTTTCTGTGAGATAATCCCGGTAATGATATTTTAATGGGATTATTAATATATTTCTCTTAAGTACCTATTTTAACTAATTAGTTTATTTTGGATATATATTAGAAATGTAAATGAGTTACATTTGAAGAAGAAGTTGTACTTAGAAACAATTGTCGTGCAATTTTTAATTTTTATTTCTTTAAATAAAAATGTGAAAATCTACCATGTTTGGTTTTTCTCATTTTAATAATATGGATTTGCATCAAGTAAAGACCGTAATATTATATTAATGTTAAATTTAGTATTTTTTTTTACATTTATTAGGAAACAAGTTTTTTTATAAACAGAAGATAAATTTAAAAAATTTAAATATAAAATATTAATCAAAAATAAAATGCACAGATATGTGTGTAAAATACAAAAAAATATGGAAAACTACACAAGTTTAATTCCAAATAAACTACAGGGTATGTTTACTTGTTGCTTGTGCAGTTTGAAGTTTGATATCATCTAAAGTAACTCCTTCCTTTTTTGTTGCGTCAAAATATTTAAAAACATTGTATATTACTTCACGACTTTGTCCGTTAATAACAAATCTGCCCTTTTTTTCACCCACAATAGAAGACATTATTAAAAATAAAACCAGTCACTTTAACCAAAACACAGAAACAAGAAACAAACAATGTTCTAGTCGTTACGCTACTGACCGTAAGCAAGGACAAGGTTCAAATTGTGAATGGGCGTGGCGATTTTTAAGTAAACGAACTTGAGCATTTGCGCTGGTTCTTCAGATTTGGCGTTTACAATACCTATATAGCATTATTTAAAAATATATTTAAATATTTACAGAGCCAGAACATGGGCAATGAAAGCCAATCGAGAGGACCTATTTGAAAAACTAATCGAATTATATAAAAGTTACTCGATATGTGAAGACCACTTTGAAGAGAAGATGTTCACGAGTCACTTTCGTACAAGATTAGTAGCCATTGCAATTCCTACCCTATTCCCGTCCCTCGAGGGGAGTTCCACAACTGAAGACCATACGTATAGTGCACCGCTCTTGCAACTTCCTGCGAAAATACGAGTTCTAGATGACAGACTGATAGCTCCACCTACCACACCTGCACTATTTGATTCAGGTACTAAAAATAATAGTGTTTTACTTAAAATTAAATATAATGTTTTATATACAGGGTGAAGCGAGGGGTGAACCTAATTTGTTCCACTTTTAAAAAGACTACAACTTTTTTATTTTTTAACTTTTTAAAACAAGCTAATAATCACATGATTATCTTTAGATGTAAAATTTTGTTATAGCTTTTGATCCGCCCTAAATAAAAAAAAATCATTTTTAAGCAAATAAATCGTTCTTTATACTTATTCATCTAAGTTGTTATTTAAAGTTTAAATAAAATGTATTTTTGCAGCTAACCAGACAAATCTAGTTGAAACCGAGCTCAAAATCGAGGTTCAACATGAGATCGCCCTGAGTCCAATTACAGACAGTCCTCCTGACGTCTCCAACATTTACCCAAACGTCAGCCAGTTTATCCTTCGATACACCAAGAAAAGTTAAATACAGGCAGCATATCAAGTCCATAACTGCCGAAAACAAATATTTACGACAAAGGGTTGAGGTACTTGAAAAAAATAATGAATTGGACAATATATCTTTGGAGCAATATATGTCCCTAACATATAAATTTTGCAATCCAGACATTGCAAAATGTGTTAATATGCAAGTATCACAGGGGCATAAACATCCAAAGGGAAGACGTTACAGCAAAGAATTTAAAATTGAATGCCTATCAATATATTTTGCTGGTCCCAGAGTTTATAAAAAATATTTAATGTCTAAATATAGCCTTCCCTCGCCTAACACTTTGCTAAAAGAAATCAGAGCAGTTAAGATAGGACCAGGATTAGATAATCCCGAGTTCTTCATTTTATTAAAAAAAAAAGTTGACAGTTTCCAGTCTCAAAGCAAATATTGTTTATTGTGCTTCGATGAAATGTCAATAAAAGCAAATTTATTTTATGAACGAAATCAAGATGACATCATAGGGCTAGCAATGGGCGATACAGGGGAAAAGATTTTTAAACCAACTTTAACTGTCAGTGTACTTATGGTAAGGGGAATTTATTCGAAATGGAAACAGCCGATAGTCTACTTTTTATGTCATACTTCTTGTTCTGCTAATCTATTACATAAACTATTAAAAGAAGCTGTGCAAAAAACAACAAATGTGGGGTTAAATGTTTGTGCAGTTACTTGTGATATGGGGTCCAACAATATCAAATTGTCAAATATTTTAAAGATATCTCCAGACAATACTGGTTTTTATTTAGAAAACCGGTATCTCTTTTTCATCTTTGATGTGCCACATATTATTAAAGCGATGAGAAATATGTTAATGAAATATGACTTTTATGTTAATTGTAAAAAAATTTCGTGGCAATATATTAAAGACTTCTATGAATTAGATAAAAAATTTCCTGTTAAAGCAGCACACAAATTAACCGATTCTCATATTTACCCGACTAGTTTCCAAAAAATGAAGGTCAAACTTGCCACCCAAGTATTTAGTTACTCAGTCCATGTAGGTATGAGTTTTTATATAGGATTTGGTTCCCTTCCCTCGGAAGCGACAGAAACTGCTGAATTTGTTAATAGAGTAGATCAACTCTTTGATATTTTAAATTCTTCGCAAACCTTTGCCTCAAAAAAATATAATGCTGCCTTTAAAGCAAACTCATTTCAATTAGAGTTTTTAATGGATTGCTTGTCCTTTTTTAAAAGTCTTGAAATTCGAGACAAAAATAATATAAACGTTGCCAACAAAATAAAATTTATTAAAAGCTTAATAATTTCAATCAACAGTATTATTCAATTATTTTACTATCTTCGAGAAAATGCTGGGTTTGAGTATATACTTACACGAAGATTAAACCAAGACTGCCTGGAGAATCATTTCGGTAAAATAAGAAGTGAAAACGGTAACTGCATTAACCCCACAGCCATACAGTTCCATAGAACATTTAGAAAGTTGCAATGCGTCAACTTGCTTAACTCAGGTACAGAAAACTGTGAGGCAGATTCTGATCAGATGCTCTTAAGACTTTCCGACTGCCAACAGGATTTTGTACCTGAGGATAAGGATAAAGTATCGGAACAAAGAGATGCACTAAATAGCATGGACTATTCAAATAATGAAATGCTGCAAAAAAATTTCATACGGTACGTGTGTGGGTACCTTTTAAATAAAGCTTTAAGAGTTCACACTTGTTTTATATGCAATAAATATAGTAAAGACCATGATGAACTAGATGATTCATCTTATTACTGTTTTCTTAAGGCATATGAAAATGCAAATAAGGACACCTTCGGAAATTTGCAAATGCCTAATAATAAATTTGTGGAATTAATTTGTAAAATAGAACAAATATTTCAAGAAAACTTTGAAAAATTTGCTACTAAAAGGAATATTTGCCAAATGCTTTTAGATATAAGTAACCATTTAGCTTTTAACCATCCCTGTAAATATTTCCCCAAAGAATTTGTAGTTAGATTATATTTAAGAGTTAGAATATATTACACATTGAAAACGATAAATGGTAATTTTAGAAATGTAAATAGAAATAAACTTATAATATGGAGAAATTTGTAATTAATAGTACAAAATGTATTATAATTTATTATATATATAATATACGTTATATATACGTAGGTATAACGGTATAAGTAAATTTTTAATTTGATTTTTTTTAATTATTTAGTAATAAAACCTATTTAAAACCTAAGCTACACAACTTTATTTTATTACCATTTTTGTCTTTTCCCTAAACATCACCGTGCGACTGTCAAAAGCAATAATGTCTAAGGTTCTTTTTCAGTTAGGCCAAATAAGATTTTTGCATCCGAATTTAATTATTTGACATACTCACAATTTGAAAATTTTAAGCCGTAAATGCCAAATTGCAAGTTTGTCGAATATTAAAATTCGGATGCAAAAAGCCGAATTTCGCAAAGTTGAGAAAGGACGTTAACAATGACATAGCGTTCAGGAGGAAAACCTAAAAATAAATCATAATCTTGAACAACCAACATCAACGACTATTATAAATCACTATTTTTTTCGTAAGATAACAAACACCCCATTATCGTAATTATTCTGACAATTTTATAAATCGCCCTTTTTCTGCCCACACAAGTTCTTTTAATCTATAATAACGAAAATGTATTATTTTTCAGAATAATTTTAATGTATTTTTCAACAACCCTTATTAACTCCAAACCTAATTTTATCGTAATATTACAATATAGATTCAAAAAATATAATCCAATAAAATTTAAAATTACCTACTACGGTAATGTCAGGCAGAAATTAAACATTTTACTTCAATAAATAATTGTTATAATCCGGCTCTGACTTTTCCCTCTTGTGCAACAGAGAAAGCAACGCTTCTACCTCGCTTGATCGCAGACCACGAGATCAAAAGTGCCGCCGAGAGTGTTTTAGCTGGATATAAATAAGCTGTGTTTCTACTTTTAAAGATCAAACGTGCCGCCTCAGAGTGCCAATACTGATTGGTATATATACTGGGGTACTGTGTAAAGGCAGAGACAACCCAGCGAGAACGTGTAACTCAATGTATTTTTTTTGTTCGGTAAAAGTTGTTTGGGCGATTTTAACCACAACCAGTCTATGATGGCACCACTAGTAAATAGCGGGAAAATTAAAAATGCGGGAAATTCAAACTTGGATTCAGAAATAAATAGTTTTTCTATACAAATGTACAGGAGAAACAAAAACTATTGTTTCACTGTATATTAAAAAATATAAAAGCTTCCAATAACATCAAATTTTTTATCATATAAATAATCTTTTTAATAAAGGAAGTTTTAATCAGTTTAATATAAGCAGTGAACATAGTGTCATGAAATTCCTAAAGCCTACCCTGTGTACGCGCGACCTTGGAAGTCTGTCACTCGATTCATGATCGAAGCAACGCTGACGTGTGAAAACAGTCGGACCGCGTCTCGAATATACAAGAAACGACGAAATCTAGGTATGCCGCTGACGCTTCGAGAAACTGCCGTTGAGTCATAGAGATGGAATTTTCGGGAGCACCCAGAAAGGACGAGCACGGAAATGGCTTGGTATAAATAGCCGACTCATCAGCGCACAGTTTAGTTTAGTATAGAACATTGTAATGAAAAGTTAAAGTGTAATGAATAAATTAGACTATAGTTACATCGGGTACGGTGGTGTAGCGGTCTAACGCGCTTATATTCATTTATAAGCAAGTTTATGTGTCAGAGACTGCTGGGCTTCGAATCCCAGACCAGACCATGTGGATTTTTGATTAAATTGCATGGTTCGGTATAGGATTTGATGTGTGTCGTATTAATAGAAATTCAATTTCTGTTGATATGACATGCAGATTCAAAAAATTCGCCATACATTACCGTCTCGATGATGGTGGGTGAGGTTTTCCGGGTTTTCCTCACCTGTAAGTCAAATGGCACCATCAATCATATTTAAGTCGCCCCGGAGTGCCACGGCAAATAATAATACTAGCCGTCCCTTTCCCCGCACAAGCTCAGCTTTTGGGGTTAAAATTCACTCGTAAGGGGGTGAATTAGGGAGAGTATTATTATTATATTATTATTATTATTAGTGTTAGAAGTAGAACTATAAATAAATAGTGGACAATAATGGCTAAAAAACTGTGTGATTTAAAAGTGCCTGAGCTACGTCGAGAATTAGAAGAACGTGAACTGGAGACGACAGGAGAGAAATCGGAGCTGGCAGAACGACTTAAAAAGCACTAGAAAATGAAGGTTTGGATCCGGAAACGTTTCTATTTTCGGATGATGCTTCTACTATAATTTCTTCAATTTCTTCTAATATGTCTTCTATGAAAACCGATATTTCTTCTAATATTTTCTCATTAGCAACTAAAGTTTCTTTAGACATTTCCTCCTTAGAAAGTAAAGTTTCTTCAGACATTTTCTCCTTAGAAAGTAAAGTTTCTTCTTTAGAAGAAAATGTGTCTTCTGACATATCTTCTTTAAAAACCGAAATTTCTTCCGATTTGGAAAACAAAATCTCTTCTTTAAAATATGAAATCTCTTCTGATATGACTTCTATGAACAACGAAATTTCTTCTATGGAAAATAAAATTTCTTACGTTGAGGAGAAAATAAATGAACAAAAGTAGCTGTAACAATGGATCTCTGTTCTAATTCACCTAAAATAATTATAGCCATTTTGTAATATATTATTAAACACACTCATTATATAGTGGTTTTCTTAATAAATTGGAAATTACTTACCTCTAGAAAGAAAAGTGTACAAAAGTTTGGATCCAGAAATTGCTTCATGCAAAAAATAATATGCGAAAATAAACCCAAAGAAAATTAATTAAACAACAAAATTAGACTCAAAGAAATAAACGGAGCCCAAAGGTATAACAACAAATACACAAGCCCGCCACAATGCTGACGGGGCTAACACAATGTAAAGTAAACAAACAAAAGGCCTAACTAACGTGTTAAATAACATGCGCGGGAAAATTAATTTGAATCACGAATAGT
Organism: Psylliodes chrysocephalus; assembly: GCA_927349885.1. NCBI lineage: Eukaryota > Metazoa > Arthropoda > Insecta > Coleoptera > Chrysomelidae > Psylliodes > Psylliodes chrysocephalus. The sequence continues at coordinate 5,742,656 of OV651824.1, read as the reverse complement.
TTTTGTCTCAACTACTTTGTCTACTCGTACGTATAAGGTAATTTTGATTATTTCCAAAAAATAAAATTTATTTTTAAATTCTTATTCAAAAAAAATTAGGTAAAACAAATTGGTTGGAGAAAGTATATTGTACTGTTACGCCACTGTACATCTATACCCTCACCTAACGGTTTTCCATCGATTGCACACTTCTTGAGAGAGACTTTAGAATATAAACTTTGGTAAGACGGCAAAATATTTTTTTCTATACCTATTTACCCATTTAAATTAACAAGTTATCGGTAACACTGTATTAGTTGAAGTACCTGTGTGTAATTTACGATTAGAAAGAATACTTTAGCCTTTATTGTTTTTAATACTGTTTATTGAGTAGATACACAATTTTTACTCCACGTTACAAGTGCGTTGGTGCTGATTATTTGTTAAATAAACTCAAAAACCTATTTGTGCAAGTGTGATAGTTAGAAAGTGTTTTTATGTGTATTTTTTGAAAATGGGTGTCAAAAAATTAATTCCGTTTTTGCTGTATTCGACGATGATTGTGTTTTATGTAATTTCGGTAAAATTTCTGAAAGAAAACGGAGAGGCTATGAGAAGCGATCCGGCAAAAAATGCTAAAATTTCCGATAACGTAAGGAATATGGGAAAACACCAAAAGTACTTTTTTACTCTTTGGACTTTCGTAAGTACTTACATATATTTTTTTTATTTCTCTAAATAAATAAACAATTATATAAAAATAGTTTCTGAATGAGTCGTAAAACACTCACAACTGTACCGGGTTGGCCCATGTCTGAGAAAAAAATGCTATGTCTAAAGTGGCCACGGGAAAATTATTCAGATAATCCGATATTAAATAATTTTCACCTATCGGCATCTTCAATATTAAATGTTCCACGAACTCCCATCAAAGAAAAAACCAACAATACTGTATAACTAATTATAGTTCTGTATCTACTACTATTTCAATGGTCTCAACCGCATTAGCTAAAATAAGTTGGTCAGACATTTAATGGATCCACTGATCCTACACATATTATATGGACCTAATTCCACAACAATTTGATCTCAATCATTCAAAAAAACTCTTTCAAGGAGACCTTCCCATAAAGCCATGAATAACTACTGAGATACTGTCGTTAGTTCACCATAAAAAGCAACCCTGGAAAAGATACATATATGCAGAGCAACAACAGACAATATTTTATAAAATACAGACAATGTTCTAACACCGTACGATTAGACGGGTGGGAAGTTATCCATATCCACAAATGTACCCTGAGAAAAATACAGCCCCATTGTAATAGTCATATAACTTGGTTCAAATGACATGTAGATGCTTTTCATTTGCAGATTTCAATAACATCCATACCCGCAAAAAAAAACATAGAAGCCACAAATAGCTTGTACACATTTCTGCTTGGGATATGTTATGTAGTTTGCTCTTTTATTCATCCCTGATCCCATGCTGGAGTTTGTCGAGCCGTCTGAGAGGGTGAAATTTAAAAAAAAACACAAATGGCATTGTACACCTTTCTGCTTGGGATATGTTATGTAGTTTGCTCTTTTCTTACAGATTATTTCTCTTGAAAAGACAGAAACCCAATTATCTGTCAGATAGTAACTCTCTTATAATATATCCGTTGGTTAGTTAACTGGTACTTTATCTGAAGGTGAAAAGACCGACCCAGGCTTTTATTTGTGTGGAAAAATAAAAGGTCCTGTTTTTGCAACTATATGCCTTTCAAAGTATTTCAAGAGCAGAAATTGAGAATGATGATCAATCTACTCGTTACAGAATGAAGGCTAGCATTTTGTTTTGTTGTTTTATTGTGCTCTTTGTTTTTTTTTTTGTTATTTTTATTCCCTATTTTCTAGTGTAAATATAAATTTAAAATTCTTCGTAATTTTCTGTTCTAAAATCTCGAAATTAATTATTTTAAATTTCAATAACACCCTCTACCGGTGAATGTAACAATAATTTTAAAACATTTTAAATAATTACGGATAAACCAGGGAAAGTAATTTTTAACGAGTCCAAAACTTTCGTTCAGTAGAACTAGAGCAATCAAGAGAACTGCATAAGATTTATACGTTTCTTAAGATTTCTCCAGAGAGAAGAAGATATCGATACCCGGTTTTGACTGATTATTTTCAAATGAAAACCATTCTATTTCAGTTTTGTTCATATGGTTCAACGCTTGTGTAGGAGATCTATGTTGTTTCATCATCTACATTGATTTTCAAATTACCTCCGTGGTGGCCTGATACTGTATTTTGTTTTTTATTAAGTTATCTGACAACACGTCATATTTTTCTGGTTTGTTAATTATAACTGGAGGGGGTTTAATGTTTTTAATTTGTGGTTTGTTATTATCTGTTAGCATCTCTGGCGAACTGCTGGCTTTTCTTTTCTTGGTGTTTCTAACTCTAATCCACTTTGTTTCTCGGTTCAGTTCTTCTTCATCATCTGTGTAGTATTCTGTGGATATTTCTTCTTTGTCCTCTGAGGTTCGAATTTTTTGTTAGATCGCTTCGATTTGTATTAATTAATTAATTAAACAATATGCTTGATTGTCACGATACACATACTAAAGGTATGCTGACTTTCGATTCAAAATTCGTCCAAACCGCTCATGACGTAATGCGGGACGAACTTTCAAGTTATTTTGACACTTTTCGATTGCATAGTGTAAAATAATTTAATAATTTATTTGTTTTTGTGTTAGTAGTGACTATATTTTCCTATATATAACGGGAAAGAACTAAATTAATGTTTAAAATGCCGGTCTGCGCGGTGGAGATATTTCATAATGCCACGCAAAATATGGGTAAATTCTTATCGAAGAAAGGACAAACTTAATTGAAGTTGCCCTATCCACTTTGAGGAAAGTAGTTGTGAGATTTCTCTTAAACATAGACGCAAGAAAAGAAATCAGAATTTCACCAAGTGCACGGGCCTCATTAAGCAAAGAAAATAAATCGGTATTTTAAAATTTTAGCTGATAAAAGTAGTTTCCTGTCCCAATACAACGGTTCTTTTGAAGTAGTGCCATGCATGAGCAGGACACGAACATATATAAATGAACAGAAAAATTGGTTTTGAGTATTTTCGAAGTAAACTTGACAAAAAATGTTTAAATTTACCAAATAAAAAGTAATTTTTTTGTGTATTTACTTTTTATAAATAAATAATTTGTTTCTGTACACTTATTTTTATTTCACATAATAAGAAAAGAGATTGCAAGAGAACTACTACACCCAGAAAATACAAATTTGAGCCAAACTTGTATTTTTAGGCTATATTTTTTACTTATCTTGTGACCAGGTTATGAATTTTGTCACAAAATAACTATAATTTATGAGAAAAATTAATATTTTTATTACTATTATTTACATTAAACCTTCATATTTGTAAACGAATATATTACAAAATAACCAATAAAGCTTAAGTAACTGCATAAAATCAAAAAATTGGCAAAATATCGAATTTTAAACACTATCTCCCATTTAATGCTTATATTTCTATGTCCCACGTGACGTCACCGTCAGTCAGCTGCATGCGCAGGAACATACCGTTAGTCTGTGTATCGTGCTTGATTGCTTGTTTTTTCTTTTCGCTTATATCGGTTCAGCCAGTGACGGTGGCGTTGAATTAAAATCTAGTGTTCTGTTATTTTTTCGACACATTTCAACACTATTTTTATAGGCACATTTTGATTTTCGTTTTTAAACATTAAATTTAGTAATCATAGTAACTTTTGTAAACTATTACGAATAAAATCATATGCGCGTATTACGCAAACTAAATTGACCTAGTTACGGAGCAATATTATTAAACCTACAACAGTGGATATGATGGACATATCGCACGAAGACGCAGTTTGAGTACAACGCCGGAGGTGGTGTGCTCTATTGTTCGAGTGTGATACGGATAATCCATTCGAGTTGTATAGTATATTTTTTCTACGACCCACTAACGAAAATCTACAAATTTAAAAAATAATTTAGAGATTATTTAATTCATGAATTTTACTAATTTATAAAAGATTTTATTTAAATAGTCTTTAATCCTAGATTTGAAACCCGGACCTTTCGAATGGAAACACCTCGACTCTATCGAGACACCTAATTTTTTAGTTTTGATACTCATAATTAAATTGATTTTAGATAGCTTTATTAATATTTACGATTTCTTCGCAAATATAGACAAATATCTTGAGGAATGCCATTAGTTTGAATGCAATTAGTTTGACATAATTGTCACTTCTTAAAATTTTTAAAAATAGTAGCTGGGCGACCAAATATGAACTGTGATTGGTGGTTTTCATATCCGTACAATGCTTTTACTAGAATGGATGTAAAATGACCTACTTTTTCGTTCTGTAGTCTGTGCCACCTGTGCGTAGAATGCATAATACCCATGTGGGTTTAAAAAAAAAGAATTATTAAACCTTATTAGGTGCTGCGAATACATAATCCAATAGAGCTTTCTCAATGGACATTAACAACTCATCGGAACTTTTAATTATTTTAGTTAGGCTTTTAAAAGAAAATTGGCTATTATTTATTGTTACTCCCGCTCAAAACCGGCCAATACAATAACAACACATTATTACAAAGTTGCCAAATACAGGGTGTTTCCGAACTTGGCGTCCAAATTTGTAGGGGTAGTAGTTCGCATAATTTGAGAGCGATTGGCAGATTTCATTTTTCTAAAAAAATTATAATAAACAAAATAGAGCCATTATAAAAAATCAAAGAGCAGGTCCTACCCTGAGCGCGTAGCGCAATAGTCCTCAAAAACAGGTGTGATTTGCAATTTTGTCGATTCTAAGCGTAGCGCGCGTGAGTCGAGGCAATCCTATCGCTGTGCAGGACCGTACCTGTTTATAATTTTTAATTAATTTTTAATTATTTTTATTTTAAATATTTTGGAAAAATGAAATCTGCGAATCGGTCTCAAATTATGCGAACTACCACCCCTACAAATTTGGACGCCAAGTTCGGAAACACCCTGTATATACGGACAGTGAATATTTGCGTTTTATTCTTCTTGTATTTCTGTTCTAGTTGAATTGTCTTATCTGACGTTTGCAGATGTTTTTGATTTTATATTTATATAAAGTTTCTGTCTCTTGGTTTATAACGGAACATAATGATGTTCCAAATATTTTATGAGGTGAAGGTTTAGGTTTGTAAACAATTTTACTGCAGATAGACATACTATTTTTTTTATAATCGTATCATATAGTTTTTGATTTGCGTTTTAATTTATAAAAACTAAAATAATAGATTAGGATTTTTTATTGTGGTAGCTTCGACAACTACAAAAATTATATTATCAGTATATTTTATTAGACGCTAACCCTTTTATTTAGCTGCCACACCACTTCATGTATTGCCAAGAACTGTTAAAATAACGAACAAACAGCTGATTACTCGAAATTTTGACTATAAACTCGGAATTTCTACTTTGATCTCGAAATTTTGATTGTAACTTCCTTTTGTATGCAGTTCTACAACTAGTAGCTAAGAGTTAGTCTAAGTAAGTTTTATCAACTTCACAAATCCTTATGCTATCCTGGAATAGCAAGAATTAACTGGATTCGCTCTAAAAGGTTTCCATATACTTTGGAAGAAGGGAAGAAAATATTCTCTTCGTGTCAAAGGTTAATTTAACTTAATTTAATTTAACTTAAAAGTCAAAATTTCGAGATTAAAGTAGAAATTCCGAGTGCAAAGTCGAAATTTCGTGATTAAAGTCGAAATCTAAAAAAAATGTAGGTATTGTATGGCCCTTCTCCGCCTTTGTACTACACACAGAGATGATAGGTTTTAATAGGAAAATAAAAGTAAACATTTGACAATAAAACTCTGGATATTGGTACACGTCTCAAGACATACGAGACAAAATTTTAAACTTTAACAATTATTTAGGGGGTGGGTGGCTCAGTGGTAGAGTATCTGCATGTGGATTCAAGGGTCCCATTTTCGAATCCCACCGTTGGCCGGAATTTTTTTATTTAATTTAATTATTTAAAATTAATTCTGATGCCTTTGTAGGATTCCCCACTGGACCATTCACTGTTGGCTTCTAATTAACAGTGCTGTTTTTAAAGTGGCGCTGGGAAATAGTGACAAAGCCTACACAGAACACGAGGCGAAATAATCTTAGTAGTTGAAGCCGATGGCACACAAAAAAACAATTATTTAATCGGCCTCTAGTGATTTACATTGTAAATAGAAAAGTTTCCTATTGAATATTAAAACAATTTTACTGTTTTAATAATAGTAAATTCGAGTATATACCTACGTGCTTACTACTGAAAACAGATTAATAGTAAATTTAAAACACAAAAGCGAATTATTTAAAGGTCGACTTTCACATTTTTTATGAACTTGGACATTGATAATTTATTTATTAGCTGTTTGACACTTTTCTACAGGTAGCTCGGGTTTGAATTTACTTCAGACAGGCAGAGCACCACAGAAGCTCGTTGTCGTAACCTTTCACTTCTTGTCTTAATGCGTTTTTACAATTTTACTTTTTTCACTAAGTAGGTATTATATCGCGTTATCCTACGCAACAGTTAAAATTAGGCATTTGACTGCCATACTCAAGGGTCACGGCCAAATTCATGGTTACGATAATCAGGAAATAAATTTGTCACTTGAATCTTAAGTGTTTAGTCAAGATAAATAAGTGTTTTACAACCAGTGCGTATCGAATAGTTGTGCTAAGTTAACGGAGAAAGTAGTCTATTTTAAGTGCTGTGATATTACAATAGGTTTATTGAAAATGGCCGTTAAAAGATTTGTTCCGCTTGTTTTGTATTCTGCGATATTTTTGTTCTATTTTTTTTCGTTGAGGTCCATGAAAGAAAACTCCAAGGCGATAAGAAGTGATCCAGAAAAATCAGCGAGGATGCCCCAAGGATATAGAAATATGAAAATATACGAAAATCGATTTTTTACTGGCTGGACGTTTGTAAGTTTGCAATTATGCATTAACGCGTCAATATTATTTAAATGACAACACTTTTTTGAGTTAGCTATGCTACGTGTAGAACTAATATACTAATACACCCTCCTATTATACGGGGTGGTGTTTTAGTGGTATTTTTTAAAATTACACAAGAATAAAATACCTTTGCTTTGAAAATACAAAAAAAAAAAAGTTGTTTAGAATAAAACCAAAGATTACCAAAATGACACTATATTGATGCCGTAAAAATAAAGCTCTAACGGGATTTTATACGATGTTGCGAATGTGATCCCTATAAAATTGTATTTTATGAAGAATAGTGTTTTTGATGTATTAAAAAAGCTCCCAAAATTATTAAAAAAAGAAACATCTCATAACTAAACAAAGATATACCAGCATAAAAATCCAAAATACTCTCCACAATTAAATATTAAATAATTTTATTTTGAAATATTCATTTTAGTACAGTACAGAAAACTCATTTTAGATATTTTGTTCACATAAAGCCCAACAACACAAAACACCCCTTCTCGTTAAATCTATTATCTTTGCTAAACATTTCTTTAGCGAGCGAAATAACAATAGTGTGGATGAATGAAATTGTACCGTAAACTTTTACACTTTTCTACCTGAATTGACCTTCATCGTAATCTTGACAGCTGGTTGGAATTTGGATGGCTCGATACGCCATGGACGTACGAACTTTTTATAAATATATATTTTATGTCGCTTGATGTCAAAAAATCAATTTTATTGATAAAAATAAGTCTTACATCAAATAAATAAAATCACAGGACTCAATCAATTAATACTAGTTGACACGTAAAGCGTAACTGTATTAAAATTGCTTGATGACTACATACACAATACCTTTAAATTGGAGTGTAGCTTTATCTATTTCGATTTTATAGTCGACCGGAATTAGGTTTTTAAGGCGAAATTTTTAGTACAACATAGAGACCGAAGGGTCAACCGCGATTCCAACATTTCTAACAATTCTAAATAATTCCAACAATTCCAACAATTCCAACAATTCTCAACAATTCTCAACAATTCTCAACAATTCTCAACAATTCTCAACAATTCTCAACAGTTCTCAACAGTTCTCAACAATTCCCAACAATTCCCAACAACTTCAAACAATTCCCCGCAATTTCTGTTCCAATTTCAACGATTTCAGTAATGCTAGTTCCAATTACACTTTTAATTTTTTGCTTTAGATGGGCTTTAATTGAAATAGAAATTGTTGTAAACGTCAAAAATTACTCAAATTGACGACGAAAAGCAATAATTATAAACTGATGTTGTATGTATGTATGTATGTATGTATATAATAATAATAATAATAATAATAATAATAATAATTACACATTTATTATATGTATGTATGTATGTATGTATGTATGTATGTATGTATGTATGTATGTATGTATGTATGATTGATTAATTATGTAAACACTTATTGTTTTAATGACTTTTAGTTGGTAAAAAGTGCATAGGTTATTAAGTAATAACAATATTACGCAACAACTGACTACAATGTAGGGTATCAATGTGCGGCGCTAATTGAAGCCTTTGTAAACTCCAAAGAGGTTAGAGGTAACATAGGAAGCATTTGTCGCTGCTCGAATTTTGCCAAAACCGAAAAACTGGGTGGAAGGAGTAGGGAGATGTTCTGGACCGGACTTAAATATTTGTATTGTAGTACCTAATTTTGGTAGGTAACTAAAAGATGAAAAATTATGAGACGTTTTTTTGAATTTATTTGTTAGCACGATTAATTTATGATGAGGGCAATAACACTTTATTAATATATAGCTAGTAGCTAAGGGCCGATTCCACCGTTGTGTTAAACAAAGTTTAAATTACTAAACGAAGATTAAAATGACATTGATAATGTAAAAATGTCATTTTAATCTTCAAACTTCGAAACTTTTTTTTTTAATAGTAATAATAAAAATAAGGGACATGTGCCGATCTAACTTTTGACATTACCCGCGGGAAATTTGAAAAAAGAAACGTTTTACCCATTATCCTTAAAGGAGTACGTCAAAATTTTACCCCCAACATTTCTGGGCAGTTTTCAATAACGGTGTTCAGTTATTTAAAAAATAAAACAAAATTTGCAACTTTTATTTATTTGTCTTCTTTTTTGTTGTTAAACGTATAATGTCAACTTTTCAAATGTGAAATGTCACTATTCATTCCCTTGTTTTTTGATTTTTTGTGTTTTTAGATTTTTGGATTTTTCAATTACTCGATTACTCGATTACTCGATTTTTCGATTTCTCGATTTTTTGACTTAAAAACCAAAAAAAGAGGCAGTTTAATTTATTTTCATTTCGTAACTGGTGACATAATCAACTTTTCGTAATCAGTTGCAACTGGTTGCATAAAGTAGAACGTTTTCACATTTGCTGCAATTACAAAATATATTACTTTATATGTCAAAATTAGACAAAATAGATTCCATATTATTATAGAGCAGTGTTTCTCAAACTTTTTTGGCGACGAAACCTTTTTGAAAAGCGAAATAGTTGACGGAGCCCTAAACACATAAAACACAATTTAAAAAATATTTTTAAAATTTTTCTTCATTTTGACTTTCAATAGGTAACCGTGAGAAAAAATCGCCTTTATATTATGCTCCGATTCCACATATTTAATTTTATAATTGTAATTGGACAATATTACTGCCCATCTACGTAGTCTGTTGGCTGAAAATTGGGGCATACCTTTAGCTGGTTTAAAAATAGTTACCAGAGGTAAGTGATCTGTAACTATGATAAAGAAATGTCCATATAAATATTCATTAAATTTATTTAGGCCAAAAATTATTGCAAGGCCCTCTCTTTCAATTTGGGAATATTTTTGTTCGGACTTTGATAAGGTGCGCGAAGCAGAAGCTATTCGCGATTCAAGTTAAGTGATACGCCCTCTGGAGGAAATTTGTAGAAGGTCCGTATAAGTAGGATATCGTTCGGTGTTGCCCAGAAGTAGCAAAACTTCGCTACGTCGTCGGATTTTAGCTTTTGAAGAAGTGGATAAGACCTTTTATTTAAAAATCAAAATTTTTGTATAGTAATATGTAATCATACTCTATATTTATTTAAGGATTTTTTTATAAAACCGATTTATTATTAAATTTATTATTAAATCTATTTTTTTTTAAATTTCAGTTCATTTATTAATTTTGTTTAAAATCACTATATCATTTGGCAACATTGGCGTTCGTGTTCATTGTTTACATTTTAATTTGTATCATTACAATTAGAGTTTTTTCTTACTTTTTAGCTTTAAATTTGTTTATTTCTTATAGTATGTGATAGTGTTTATATTAAAAATGAAATCTGCGAAAACGTCCCCAGAAAATTGCAATCTATATGGTGTTAATGTCAAAATCAAAACTGAAGTATTCAATATTTTCCAAGTGCAAGTCGTAAAATTTTGTTTTTTACGATAAATGAATATCTACAAATTCACAATATTGAAATTTTACAAAACTTTGTTTAGAATCAAACTGTAATCTGATTTGTGACGGTTTTATTACCATTTACATGTATACAAAGTACTACATGATTCACTTCATAATATAAGAATAAGTCTAGTAAGATTTTTGAATAAGTTCATCAATAATAAACGTGTGGTACCTGAAATGTCCTTTAAACCACATAATAAAACATGTCCTGGGTTTAGTGAATACATATTTCTAGATGTTCTTGTAGCAACCAACAGGTGAATATTTTCAACAAATAAGTCATACACATGATAAATATTATATTTATGACGAAAGCACGAGACTTAAACTTAAATTAACACTAAATGAAACTCAAAAACACTATTACAATGAGAATATTATCTAAAAACAGTTAAAACAATAACAAATACAAAATCCGCCCAAAACAAAAACATGTAAATAAACAAACATCCTACTTATAAGTGACAAATGACAGGCGCGCGAAAATTAATTTGAATCGCGAATAGGTTTCTCAATAACATATATGGTCCTTATTTCCACATTTAATGCATCTACGATTAATTTAATCGGCAACTCAGGCTGAAAATGCACAAGAACATCATTTGTTGTTAATTTATTTTTGATTAATTCAAAGATTCCTTGCAAGAATTATCCCAAATCCATTTCACCCATAAAAAATAAAATTAAAAAAAGTCCTAAATAAATAGTTTTGAAAAAAACTATTGAAACCAGTTGTGAAGTTTGAAACGAATAGATTGGCAATGAAATTGATATTTTTGTATATGATTATATGTTACTCTTTCCACTTCCTGAAAAAAGATTCCCCATGAAACAAGAAATAGTAAACAGTTTATAATAATAACCCTTATTTACTACTTATAACATGTACCAATGACCAAGTCCGATTCTGTTTAGTTTCAAATAAACAAATATGGCCGTCGACAGAATATTTAAAAATTAAATAACTCACCGAAATAAATGTAAGTTTCTTTTATCTCCGCCACTTTTCGCACTTTAATTATAAATAAAGCTTTTTACAACACATATTGGCATTTTCAACGTTAATTTCCAAAATTTAAGTTACTGAAATACCAAATTAATTATCGTTGACACATTAAATTTTTGATGGACAACGCTCTAACATGTGATGTTCTCAACTGTGATTGGTGGGTGTGAATAATTTCAAAATGGGATTATGCGCAGTGTCTTATGTTCCATCTAAGGTTTGTATAATCTAAGGTAAACTCCTACTTTCCTGTCAGTCTGTATACAGACAGAAAGTATAGGAATCATGATTTTTTCAATCTCAATTTTTTGACGGATTTTTACGTTTTTGGATTCCCTGAATCCGTTTAGACTATGATGATGTCTGTGTGTGTCTCTATCCACGATATCTCAAAAACGGATGAGAAAAATTTTAAACTTAAGCTTTATTCCAGCTTCTACTGAGATGATTAGATTTTGGGCATAGTCGGAGCATTTGGGGTACTTTATAGGGGGTTGCTTTTCTACTTTAAGGAATAAGTCTGTTATTTATGCTTGGACAAGAAAATTCGTCAAATAAAAGTTGCTTGCGATGTCATTCAAGTTTGTCCCATACATGATTTTCCTAAAATGGACTGTATTCGAAAAAATTTGACAAAAATTGTTCAAATAAAAGTTGATTAAGATGATATTCTTTATAAATTTTATTTTATACATAATTTTTCTAAAATGTACCGAATTCCATAAAGACAAAGTGCAAAATTCGAAATTTGAAGATAACTCAAAGAACGAACTCAAAAACGGATCCTAAGGTGAGCTGCTTACATTTTGGGCATAGTCGAAGCATCTGGGAGGATATTTTATAAGGAATATCTGTTACTTACAATTGGAGAAGAAAATTCTTCAAATAATAGTACATTATACACTTTTATATACTGAGGCGCGTAGCAGCGCGGGGGGTATGCCCCCCCCAGGTGAAAATTCTTACATTATTTACCGAGCACTTTTATATACTGAGGCGCGTAGCAGCGCGGGGGGTATGCCCCCCCCCCTCCAGGTGAAAATCCTTACGATTTATGTGCCTTTCATTCAAAAAAATATGCTAAAAGGGGAATGGCCACCCCCCTCCCCCCTCAAAAATTCGTAATGCGTAACTTTTAATTTTAATAATAATACTTTCCCTAATTCACCCCCTCACGAATGAATTTTAACCCCAACAGCTGAGCTTGTGCGGGGAAAGGGACGGCTATTATTATTATATATATATATACTTAAAGATGATTGATAGTGCCATTTGATTTACAGGTGAGAAAAACCCGGAAAACCTCACCCACCATCATCAAGACGGTGATGCATGGCGATTTTATAATCTGCATGTCATATCAACAGAAATTGAATTTCTATTAATACGGCACACATCAAATCCTATACCGAACCATGGAATTTAATTAAAAATCCACTTGGTCTGGTCTGGGATTCGAAGCCCGGCAGTCTCGGACCTTAAACTTGCCTATAAATGAATATAAGCGCGTTAAACTGCTACACCACCGACCCGATGTATTCTATAGCGGGATAAAAAACTTTTACGTATAGAATAGAATAATGTTTATTTATCAAAAGATAATAAATACAGAAAGTAACGTAGGTACATTATGAGGTTAGAAAGTAGATTTAGCAATTTAAAAACCAAACATAAATAAAAAAAAATTAGTGGGTTTTTGAATATCAAATTAAATATTATTGTTTCAAAACAAACAAAAAATAACATAAAAAACGAATTGTGTTTATATAATCTTTACATGATTCTTCATCGTGTAAAGTGTGTCTTCATTTGAAAGCTAATTTAATTAGTAATTTTATGCACTATATATAGTATGTTAACTAAATCAAAAATGAACTTATAAAATGAAAAAAAAATGCACTATTACTTCTTCAAAAATGATAACCTTTTTTATCAGATACTTCAGTTACTTTTATAACCCACCTTGTATAAATAATAATAAAAAAGACAACATAAAAATAGTTTATTATTCAATCCATACTTTGCATTTTCTAATTTAATGAAATAAAATAAAATAAAAATCATATTTCAATCACATAAAAACAATATAGAGCACATACATAAAACAATAGTTATTTTTAGAATCGACTCATCACACCAATAAACGTAAACGTGAATAGTTTTTCATAGCAAAAAGCTTTGAACCCCACGAAAATAAATTCGCACAGTAACAAGAAACCCTTAGAACAGTAGGTTTCTCTCTTAACAATTTAAACCACATCTCTCTCTTCATATAAGTATATTTCCGTCACTCTCATTAAAGCAAGCAAACGGGATGTTCACAATAAATTAGCAAGCAATATCGATCAAGATTTAAATAAACACGTTGAAGGAAGGTAAATTTTTAATTTCAACAGTCAACATCAGTGTCGTTGTGACTCTACTTCAATTAAATATCTATTTAAAATGTACTGGGTATATTTTTTAATTATTAACGTTAAGTGCTTCGTTCTCATTTTTTTTCTGATGTAAAATTCCTTAAAATAAGATTGTGTCGATTTTTTTCCAGTCAGCAGAGTTGAAGAATCACGTACGGTTTTGTTTAGCGGATACAAACTAAAAATCTATGAAATAGATGTGTTACAAAAAATCTGCTTACTACCAAACGGAGTTGGGATTCACGTAGCTCCAAAAAAATTGATGTGACCGATTTGACTTGTCCTAGTAGAGATGGGCGCATGCCGCAATATTTGTAGAGATGTTATCTTTGTTGTTTTCCTAGTCTCTGCAGCTAAACAATCGGACATTATTAAAAGTTTATTTTTCCTGATACCTTGTTGAATGAAAATTAAGATCATATTTCAAATAGTTTTATTGGCATAATATTTTATATTATTGCTAAATACCGTAGAGTTAAGGGTTGAATTAAAAAAATCCTTTCTTAGTGAGTGCTTATGTCCTGAACTAATTACGCTTTCCAAATTTCAAGATTTTAGCTATAACGGTTGGGGTTGGGAGTTGATAAATAAGTCAGTCTTTATATAGATGGATAAGCAAGTGATAATGTTCAAAACTATTAATAGTATTCTTTAAAATCCAATAATGTAGTAGCTATTATTGTATTTTTCCAATAAATTTTCTTATTGCTCTCAATTTAGTGAAATTTAATTAAAAAAATCAGTGTTATTTCCAGATACAATTGCAAGTGAAAATTCCAACAATTCCACGACGTTGTACACCATAATTCCTCCACGGTTTAGCCCTCGATAAAAACCTAGATAACATTGAAGGTTTTGACTTCTTGTACTATGCGCTGAGATGAGAATGATCCGAAGAAGGTATTATACATATACAGTATGTCCCCCTAGGTTGGAATCATATGGAAAACTTTTTTATTATTAATTTTAGGAAAAAAGTTATTCTTCATAAAAAGTTCTGCATTATCTAAAACCTAGAATACAGTCATCAAATATCAAATTTTTTCAGTGGTATACGAGGTTTGTCAAAAAATATGAGTTTTACTCAAGAGTAAAGTACCTTTATTCTTTATACGATTGATAAAATTTGATATTGATGGTTGTATTTTAGGTTTTAGACCATGCTCGACTTTTTATAAAGAATAACTTTTTTTCCTAAAATTAGTAATAAAAAAGCTTTCCTATGCCACCAACTGTCTACGTAAATTGGCGGCATATGAAAATCTTTTTTATTATTAATATTGTATTTATATTCTATTTAAAATATTTTTACTTACAATCGGTTAGTAATCTATGGACCTTCGGAACATCCTAAAAGCGACTTATTGCTTACTTCACTTTCCCAGCTAGCCGGAAAAGTAACTTTTTTGGCTAGCATGGTAACTTTTTCTACTAGCATGTGTCACTTCCTTATCAGCAAATGTCATTTACTATAATATGCTTTGTAAGTATTTCGTATCTCTCCTTGTTTTTTCCGGAATCATGCCTCAGGTAGTTCAAATTAACTGTCTGACATATTTATTTGTAATAAAGTATATAAAAACAATTTTATTATTAAATGTGCCATTTAATATGTAACTGGAAAACTAATTTTATGGCTGTCAGATTCAACCAACTTGTTATATTGTCTAGCTAGCAACGGTCTCACAGGTATATTCGTAAAATTTATTTGAAACATAAAATAGAAGATTGTGAGTAAAATCCTATACATATTCATTCTAGCCTCGCGTCTATAGAATCTACCTTGACGCTCGGCTGTACTAGAATACTTCCCCGCTCGGTATGTATTATATTATTAAAGTTAATTGACATAAAAATGGGAAGTAAAAAAATCATTAGTACAAAAACAAATATTGTTTTGGCTTCGAAACATACATTTTATCATATTTTTACATTGACTGCAACTCATTAAAACTATAATTATTGCTAATTACGGTTTGCCTGAACAAAACTAGTTTCTAAATTTTTATTTAATTACAACAATAGGTTTAAATAGTTTTTAAATATACAGAAATATACAAAAATATACAAAAATATACAAAAACAAAAAAAACTACCGGACAAAAGTGTTATAGCTATCTATCTTGGCCCTAAAATGCATAACTGGCTTCCATATACATTTAAACAAATTAACACTCTAAACAAATTTAAGAGAGATTTAAAACAATTTATATTTCAAACTTCGAGAGAATCATTGTCATTGTCTTGGTTCTTCTTTCCTTTTACCGCATCTCTATTTTTCTGAATTTCTATTTTTTATTTAAATATATTTTTTATATTAGAATTTTTATTAATTATATCGGAACTCTGCATATATAATTACCTATAAATTTTAATTCTAATCATTACTATCTTACGCGCCTCTTTATACATGTATTTGTTTATTTTGTTCTTTTTTTTGTACTCACCCACAGGCCCTGCCTATAGTGAAGTATTCTTTTATTTACTGCTGAATTTATTTTATAATTATGTACACACTTGTAAATTTCTAATTGGTAAATAAAATGTATTATTATTTAATAATAATAACTCTCCTGCCAAACGGAACCCCCAGATATTAGATTAGATTTTATATCGATTTAACCTAAATTACCTTAATCCAAAAATGCTTTATAATAGAGCTCTTCGAAGTTTGCGCCTTCAAGTCAATTTTTTTTAACAACTAATACTAATTGTTTGACTTTAAAAATATTTTCAGTTTATATCGGTCAAATTTTGTTGTTTTGCCAAAACTGACTTTGCATTGTATTAAATTAATTTCTAAATAGAAATAAACGCATAAAGATCAAATTAGATTTTCTCGAAGAATCCTTACAGTTTACAAATCTGAAGATAAAAAAATTATAATTGAAAATGTCTGTTGTTTCCCCCTTGTGAAGGATTTTCGGATTAAGGTAATTTAAGTTAAATCAACATAAAATTAAGTCTAATATGTGGGGGGTTCGTTTGACAGGCGAGTTCTGGGACACCCTGCATATTTCGAATTTGTGATATTAATGAAATCAAACAATAATATTAGAATAAAGTGGCTATATTACGGATAAAAATCCCATACGAGAGAACTCAAATATTTTAACAAAACATTTTTTTTATAAATAAAACTCCTGGCAAGATTATTCAGGTATTGGGTCCTTTATAACAGTGCTCATCTACAGTGGCGCTGGGAAAAATAACAAGAATACAACGAAGTTAAAAATAAAGATAGGATATTTAGGAAATTATTGGGCAATAGTAAATAGACTAAAAATCTATTAGAATGGGACTTGGGCGAGCAATAAGGAAAGATCACGGTTACTGAACTCCGAACCAGTTGGCCCCATAATACCAGGTAGGACAAAACTACGATAGCACAGTGTTGCAATGGACTAAAAAAACGTTACAATGTAAATTAAAATAATTTCATCTGTTTTCAAAGAGAACAAACATGGACTCAAGACTGACCATTGTGGTGCAAAGCTATCTTCACTTACATTTGTACCTCGTTATGCGTAACATGACCAAGTGCCATTTCGTTGCTTTTGAGATAATATCGGCATCTAGTGGTAGTGTAATCTAACTATAAAAAATAATGGGCTTATAGAAAGAAATAATTAAAAACGCTAAATGCCAAATGTAGGTACAATCTTGGAGAACAACTAATATCTTTAAACACGAGTCGCCACTGTTCACAAAACTTATATTTTTTATCATAATTCGAATAATTCAAATACAAAAAATAAGAGACGCCCCTGTTGAAAGTTTCGAGAACAACAAATTTAATTTAACTGTATCGGTTACGTTACAAATGAATAAAAACTTTCCTATTTTAAAACTGCATTGAATTTAAATTTGGAATTTGGTAGATAATTTGATTTGTAATGTTTAGGTAATTAGTACATTCTAAAAGTTTTTGCGGCAGTTTTTAGTTAATTATTAGATATTAATGTTCAAAGGTTTGTCAATTATGGCATCGTTATGTACACATCTTTATTTCAGCCCATATATATTAATAACCAAATAGGAACATACTTATGTGCCATAGCATTTACTTGTAAATTCGAAAATAATCGTGGAAATAATATTTTTATCTAAGTTTTATTGACACATTTAGATAAAGAAATACCATCAAAATTCAATATGTTATGTTATTAATCAAATGATCTTGGATTAGTAATCTAGTACCGGAAAAAACAAAACAGATTTGTTTAAAAAAAAATGTAAAAACTTCGAGGATACCAACTATTAACTTGACACCCAATAAACTCGGAAACAAAAAAGTTTCACCAAATTTAAAAAAGCACGTCAACTTTTATTCATAAGGGGACGAATTGTCATATAAAATTCATACCCAGAAATCCAACCTCCTGGACCCCGGTAGCAGCTCTCTATTTTTTTAAATGTCAAAGATGGTCAAGTAGCACATCATTTGAAAGGTAATTTTATGGAGAATTTAACAACATGACTAGTAATTGCGCCGATTTTAATTTTAGCGTCTTCAGGATAAAAAAAAACTTCTATGTATTGTAAAATGCGACACTTCATTTGGAAGCTAATTTTATTAGCGATTTAATGCATAGCATAAATTTTTTATTTTAGTTGATTACGATTAAAGTTCGTATTTCTTAACTTTAGAGGTCTGCACGATTTTTTAATTATTTAAGTTCAGGTTTCATTAAATTATATTTTATTAAAATATGCATTAATAATGACTATATTCCAATACAATTAATATTGTATTGTGGAAATGGGAATCAATAAATGACATTGATTATTCCCACTGCATCATAACAAATTTGATTTGGACACTGACTCTATGTAATATTACAGGGTGTAACAAAAAGATGTACAGTAAATTTAACAAAAAAAAAACTAAATAAATAAATAGAATATATTATAATAATTAACTTTATTAACAGTTTCTGGGATCTAAAATAAGCCGGTTTAAGCTAACTTGTTTATACAAAAAAAAAAATGAATAGTAAAAAACGTAGAGAATGTTAAAGTTGAAAATGATTTTTTTTCCTACTCTTTTCCTACACAGTAATAGTTAAAAAAGGCTATTCAAAAACTAAGTGTTAAACAAACTCTAAGTAGTGATATGTATTGTTTGTGTACTCTAAAAATTAATAAAGGATTCGTGAAAACTCCATCACAAACTGCCTACGACACCCTTGCTGAAATTCTGGTGAAAATCAAGAAATGGGACCCGCAATAGGAGCAAGATGTACCGATACTTACTTTAACAGCAGATCAGTTTACATCGAATTAACTAAAAGATTTGAAAGTGAAATGACACCTTGAATATTATAAAAAAAAAATAAAAAAAAAGATTCTTTGGGACCAATGGAAAAAAGTACAATACCCTGCAATTGGAAGCTACAACTAATGTTTAGGAAACCAATGATATTGTCTCTGATATGCCGTCATGTGCAACAACATCAAAGATTACAAGAAGCAAAAAAATACTCTATCTAAAAAAACAGGTTTGTGTTTTTTGCGGCCAAGCGTCAACCATTACGACACGTATCTAATGAGTCGTCGGGACATCTCTTAAAAAAAGCGGTTGAAATATCTAAAAACCTAGTTGTTTCTGTGAGATTATCTGAATGCATTAGTTCAGGGAATGTTTACGCTGTAGACATATGCTATCATAATAACTGCTGGAACAACAATGTCACTAATGTTTTAAGAACAAATAAACGGAAAAGTAAGGCAGAATAATCATTGAAAGTAACTGGATCATCTGTTGAGTTTCTTAAATGGAAATTTAGGCTGTGTAGCTGACCTGCACAGCCATTACCTGAATATATGTCAATCTAACGAAATATACATAGAAACCACGCAACTTATGTCTAGTAAAGATTTAAAATTATTTTTCAAGAAGAAATTCCTGATATTATATTCTCTGCGCCCAAAAGAAAAAATGAATCTGAAAGAGTTTCACTTAAACCTACGGTAGATGCTTCACAAGAAGGTGGAGATCAAATAACTAATTTAAATGTATTACTGAAGGCAGCCCTTATTTTAAGAAAGCCGTGTTTGTCTGCACCAAAATAGACTTTCCAAGGTTCTCTCGATGATAGTGATAATATTCCTGAAGAACTTCACCTATTTTTTTCAAATGGTGTCTTTGTGGTGCAGGTGAAGTTATTTCTGTTGTGGAAAGGCAATCAGAAATAGAAAACTGTGCCTACAGGCTTTCACAAATACTAATATTTGAGTGTCTTACTAAAAATCAATAAAAATCCAAGTCATCTACTCAAGTACAAAAAAGCCTTGAGTTACCTTTGCAGACGGGATTGGGTCTGTGGTTATCGGCCGCAAAATGAAGGTATTTGGAGGTTTAATTGGTACAACTGTAAAACCGGAAATTCTAACCAAGTTTTTCTAGAACATGCATTATCTGAACTATCTATCCAATATAGTGCTTAATAAACTTGGTAAAAATAAACCTGCTTTTCTCCACCATGACATCCAAAATCGAGAAGAATATGCGACAATATAAAAACTTAAAAAAAAAACCATTGAGGATTTTACTAATCCATTTTCGTATGATTATAAATATAGTGACAAAGCGCATCGCTATGGACGTATATAGTTTGTAAAGATATATGTGCTATGTCAGACGTAGGTCAGAAAATGGAAAATAACTTTTTAGAAACCCGGATTAAAAATACAACTACCAATTTTTGGGACCTCTTAAAAAGTTCTGGTTTAAGTTTTAATAAGCCATTGATAAAACAAAAGCGGGCGTCATACATCTAAAGCAAGACATGAACATGTTTTCTAGATGTGTCTTGATATGTAGAAGTCGTCCAGAGTTAAATTTAAAAGATATAGTTGGTAACTTTGAACTTACAGCAATTCCACGATCGCTCTTCCACCCTGACGGGTCTATGATTCATTTACAGGGACAAAGTAAATTAATGTATATTTTAGCAGAAATTGGAAGCAAACAAACTTTGCATACCAACGCGAATGATAAAAATCAGTATTGCTATCATTGGTGGTATGGCAGAAGTACAGATACTTTCGCTGAGAGACTGTACGTATCTTTCTGACTTGTCACAGCATTTTTTAAACGAAGTATTCAAAAGGTATGGTTTATATTCTAAAATACACGTTATTTTTTATATATACATTAATGGCTCTCTGAAGTCTTCGGAAAGAATCAGAAGGCAAAGAACTACAGACCCTATACATTACCACTTTGACGGTAAAACTAATATACAGAATACTAACCTCAAAAAACTAATGTCCCATACATCAACCAAGGAAGACATATCCCATTATTTTTTACACAATATTATTGTATCTGGCAATAAGCATAACAAAAAAGTCGTTAGCTCATTTAAGAATACAGTAGTCTCCACGAAATAATATTGCATTCATTAGATGTTTTTAAAAGAAGAGTTAAAAAATTGAGAATATTTTCACTAGATACGAATGTATTGGTACTTGCTTTGAAAAGGGCGTCCTTATTACCTAATAACAGTGTATTTATTTGTATTTATTCTAACTGCCGTGAAATGCCATTACACCTAATATACGACTCCCTTGGCCAGTTAAAAGCTGAAGCACTTTCAGGTCTCCATGCCCTCTCGGGTGTCGATGTTACAGGAAGTTTCAAAGGAAAAACTAAAATTAGTTTTTGGAAGCAACCTCATCCACCCTTCAGGCGTTGGCAGCTTTGGGCAAAAGTGAAACGTTAAGTGACTCTGATATCGAGTTGATTGAATTGTTAATTGGTTCATTATATCCACCATTGAAGAAAAGTGTGACAAGCCTAGCAGAAATATTAAGATGGTGGTTGTTCACGCAGAGTCAAATGTCAACCGAAAATATGCACCCCACTCGAGCAGCATTGAAACCAGCAGTAGAGATGCCACTATCAGTGCATTAAGTGGAATCGGGATTCAGAGGCTCACCCTTATTTACCACCACCAACAAATTACAGTTGGAAATTTGGCAGTGATTAGTTTGAATTAGAACCAATTATGTGTAGTCTTTTCTGCGCACCTGAAGAAATAGTTAATACAATAAAATGTTCCTGTAAAAAACAATTGTTCTCAAAGATGCAAATGTTCTACACAAAATATACTTTGCACGGAAATGTGTGAATGTGGAGCTGATCCAGAATGTCGCTCAAATTTATGTTTTTTATTTTAAATAAATTCTAAAATAGGCTGTTATTTTATATTTTTTAGACTTGTCTTTGTCTTTTCAAATATACATAAATATTGAAAAATAAAAAACTTTTTGGAAGTATTTTGAACCATATTTTATAGCTAAAATATATTTTATCACGTAGGGGTAGTTTAACGGTAGCTTTCTCCCTTCTGTCACACCCCAATGATATTCGTAATCTACACATTTTTCCGAAAATTTTGATGTATAACACTATACTGCTTCACAAACTTGCACACGGAGTAGTAATTTAAAACTGACTATAAATTGTTTTTTTTTAACCCAATATTTATGTTTTCTTTTTTTTCAGATGTTGCAAATACTCTTCGTCACCATAGCATCTGTAGACGAATTAACAAAACTCTTAGGCCTACCGTCAGTTGTCAAAAATCTGTTTGGAAAAACCAGAGCGTTTCTCTTCAACGCCCTTCTCTTTCCCTGCACAGTACTTGTCATAGTGACTTTCTGGTCGATCTGGCACGTGGATAGAGAGCTAATATTCCCTAAGGAAATAGATGAATATTTCCCTTCGTGGTTGAACCACGTTCTGCACAGTTTCATTGGTATACCTATTTTGTTGGAATTGCTGCTACCAAAAAAGGATCATTTTATCGCATTTAAGCCTGCAGCTGTTACTCTT
The DNA here is from genome assembly GCA_927349885.1 of Psylliodes chrysocephalus. Classification (NCBI taxonomy): domain Eukaryota; kingdom Metazoa; phylum Arthropoda; class Insecta; order Coleoptera; family Chrysomelidae; genus Psylliodes; species Psylliodes chrysocephalus. The sequence goes on along the minus strand of OV651824.1, from coordinate 5,719,922 downwards.
CTGTTATATTGTGGAATCTACCAGAGTTTGTAAGTATTTTTTTAATTCAATTTCGGAAATATGAAAATAAATAACCATCAATTCGCCCTACAAAATTATGAAAAATACACACCCATATCCCCAAAGTGAAAACCAACCAATCAAAAATTGATAAAACTAAGAAAGAAAGAAAAAATTAGTGCATCGATGCTTTTATCACTTGAGATAACAAAACACATGGCTTCGAGGCTTCGATATCCGAACTCGTTGATTTAAAGATCGGGTTCCGACTCTCGTGGGTGTGCACAGATTTTAATCCCATCCCAGCTCTCTCAATTCTTCTTAAAACCACCCTTGTGACATCGTGTAAAAGGTCGATAATCCTATTATACAAGAATACATTTCTAAGCTCCTTCATTCGTTCACCAGTATTCAGGTTTCGAGTGCGGTCCGCCGTAAACGTGAAATAAAATGGAAGAAAGTGAGAAAAATCGATTGAGATCCGAAAAACTGAAGTACAATTTTGGAAATATAAAAATAATAATTCTCACTTAAAGTAAAGAATACTCGTATTTTACAAATTTTGTGTAATTGGACTGTATATCACTTTATTTACATTAAAATACACAGACAAATAAATAATTATAAACAAAAAACCAAACTATAACAGTTAACATTTGGCATAGCTTGAACACGACACATCGTGAAGCGACATGACATCAGACATGACCACAGACATCTTATTTTTTTACAAGGAGTAATGGGCGACTCGAGGTTCGGTCTTGTGCGCACTCTTGCCTGAATATTCTCAATGACACAGGCATGAAATTACATCTCTATGACAATAATTATGCTCTCGGCTGACAAAGGGTGCCATAGTTACTAATTTGCAGGGCTGGACCAGCCCTGACTAATTTGCTATTTTTTAATGTACTAAAATATCAGCACCCCCTACGAAATTATGAAAAATACACCTACACATCACCAAAGTGAATACATCCCAGAAGAATTTAGTGATCTGATTGACTTAAAAGTTACTAGTTCGAATGTCGAAGCCATGTGTTTGGATAACTCAATTGGTTCCAAAGGTTCCAGTTTCGATCCCAAGTCGATACACTCATTTTTTTCTGTTATTCTCAGTCTTCTAATTTTTTTTTAGTTTGTTTTCACCTCGGTTTTAACTTCTTTCGACATGGGGGTGCATTTTTAATAATTGGGGGAATTGGGGATTATTTATTTTCATATTTCCAAAAATGCAGTTCACTTTTTCGGAACTCAACCGATTTTTGTCATTTTATTTTTTTAATTGTTGAGGTTGCAAATAAAAACCCGTTACTGAAATGCATGTATGGTGTCGAAATAAGAAAGGACGCCGACATGGGCATCCTTAGGAAAAAATAATTAATTGACGTTATAATTTTAAAAGTTACTTAAAAAATAATAATGAATTAACAAAATGAAAAGCCCCCTCCGAGCACCTATGGATGCCGACTATATTATACAGATTGACAATTTTTTGAGCCTTAGAAGCTGCTTAAATAAAGTAGATAATTTTGACACTTCTTACTGCGATTATAAAAAGTCACTTTATATGTCAAAATTAGAAAAAAATGTATTTAAAAACTAAGGGTGGACATATCTTTATCATCATAAAATATAACCAATATTTCAGATATTGTATTTCGTTTTATTTTTTTTTTAGGTATTTTTCGATCTACTTCAAAGACGGCGTATGGTTGTATCCTATTTACAAAGTCCTTGATTGGCCTCAACGTTTCATCTTCAATGTCATCCAAGTGGCCTTAATTTTAGGCTTCCAATATGTAGGCTTAGCAATTCAAAATAGCAAAAATACCAAAAAATCGAAACAAAAAGTCAAGTGATTTTTCTTAAATTTCGTAATAGTAATTTTAAATTTAGTTTTAGTGAATAAATGCAAGTTTTTTCTACCTTTTATTTGTTTTAATACACGAAAGCGAGTTGAAAATTTTCTAAAATTATGACAGGATGGGAAATATCAATTTTTATTGTTGCGTTTATACTTTATAGATGCAGTTCGAGGTCGAAAGTAAAGTAGAAAATATATTATTTTCCAAATAAAGATAAAAAAAAGGGATAATTCAAAATAAAAATAGTATTTCTGTGGGTGTTGGCTCATATGAACTGTTTGGAATACTAACCTAAAATGGAAAACCCGTCTTCTACTTTTATGCGCATGGTTTTCCTATACATATATATTTTTTTTATTTGAGGGTAATTTATTTATGTTTTAATCTTTTTAAATATAAATCTTGAATTTGTTTTATAGGTATTGTCTAGCTAACATTTCTAACAAATTTTGTCTTAAACACATGATAAAATATTCAAAAGTACAAAAACTAGTCTTGTATTCATTAAGTCACTAAACTAAATACACAAACACTATTATAATGGTAATAAATATTGCGGATGTTAATTCTTAAAACCCCCTTAAAATTCGTTATATTTATGAAAATAAAGATAATTTTATTTTATTTTAATCGAGGCATTTATAACAAAAAATTGCCTCCCGTTTCATTCCCTTCATTTTTTAAATAGTCATAGGGATCGTATGGCACTTTGTTGGAAAAGGCAGAAAGCGAAATTCAAAAAATTTATCGTACGTATAATCTAATGTCCAATTAAATAGTACCTTTGAATCAAAATTTTGGAGGAAATACAGGAATTTTTGATATGTCACTTTAGAGTATTTGAAAACGATATGTACAAAAATTTTGTCTTTCAGGCACCGGCAAATCTCAAAAAATAAGAAAATTAAGTGTTTTTTTAAGTTTATTTAAAAATGGTAGGTGCTATAAAAAAAATGTTTAATAAAAATTGTAAAGCCTAAAGTTTTACACAAAGTGGTATTTGACATTTTTTTGCTATTATTAAAACTGACAGAGTTAGGGTGGTTAGAAATTAGGAAGAGATTTTTATAACTTGGAAAAATCATAGCGAGCTGAAAATTCATTTTTAGTTTCTTTTTATTATTTACTCAGAAAATTATAAATATATTTTAAGAAAAATTTTTTTTTTTGTTTTTTAAGTTATGACAATTTTAATTTAGAAATTTTCAATTAATTATACGAATTTATATGGTAAATTTTGAAGTAAACTTATTAGCCTGACTGACATGAAAAGTATGAGGAGTGAACTAATAAAAACGACATCGCAACAGTTTGGTCCCCACTTGAAGTTCCATTAAATAAATAAAAATAAAAACAAATAAAAAAAATAAAAATAAGTAAAAATAAATAATAAATAGTTAAAAAAATTAAAAATAACAAATAATAAAAATAAATAAAAAGATATATGTAAAAGAAAATAAATAAAAAAATAATTAAAAAATAAACAAAAAATTTAAATAAATAAAAATAATAAGAAATATATAAATGTAAAAGAAAATAAATAAAAATAAATATAAATAAAAACTAAATAAAAAATAAAAATAAATATTTTTTATTTTTATTTATTTTTATTTATTTTTATTTATTTTTATTTATTTTTATTTATTTTTATTTATTTTTATTTATTTTTATTTATTTTTATTTATTTTTATTTATTTTTATTTATTTTTATTTATTTTTATTTATTTTTATTTATTTTTATTTATTTTTATTTATTTTTATTTATTTTTATTTATTTTTATTTATTTTTATTTATTTTTATTTATTTTTATTTATTTTTATTTATTTTTATTTATTTTTATTTATTTTTATTTATTTTTATTTATTTTTATTTATTTTTATTTATTTTTATTTATTTAAATTTATTATTATTTTTTTCTTTATTTATATTTATTTTATTATTTTTATTTTCTTTTATACTTATCTTTTCATTTATTTTTGTTTAATTTTATTAATTTTTAATAATTTACCTAGTTTTATTTATTTTTTTTTAACTATTTGTTATTATTTTTATTTATTTTAATTTATTTTCATTTCTTATTATTTTTATTTATTTTAATTTATTTTCATTTATTTGTTATTTTTATTTATTTAGTTTTTAGTTTTTTAGTTTTAATTATTTTTATTTATATTTATTTATTTTCATTTATTTTTATTTATTTTTATTTATTTTTATTTATTTTTATTTATTTTTATTTATTTTTATTTATTTTTATTTATTTTTATTTATTTTTATTTATTTTTATTTATTTTTATTTATTTTTATTTATTTTTATTTATTTTTATTTATTTTTATTTATTTTTATTTATTTTTATTTATTTTTATATATTTTTATTTATATTTTATTTATTTTCTTTTACTTTTATCTTTTTATTTATTTTTGTTTATTTTTATTTATTTTTATTTATTTTTATTTATTTTTATTTATTTAAATTTATTATTATTTTTTTCTTTATTTATATTTATTTTATTATTTTTATTTTCTTTTATACTTATCTTTTCATTTATTTTTGTTTAATTTTATTAATTTTTAATAATTTACCTAGTTTTATTTATTTTTTTTAACTATTTGTTATTATTTTTATTTATTTTAATTTATTTTCATTTCTTATTATTTTTATTTATTTTAATTTATTTTCATTTATTTGTTATTTTTATTTATTTAGTTTTTAGTTTTTTAGTTTTAATTATTTATATTTATTTATTTTCATTTATTTTTATTTATTTTTATTTATTTTTATTTATTTTTATTTATTTTTATTTATTTTTATTTATTTTTATTTATTTTTATTTATTTTTATTTATTTTTATTTATTTTTATTTATTTTTATTTATTTTTATTTATTTTTATTTATTTTTATTTATTTTTATTTATTTTTATTTATTTTTATTTATTTTTATTTATTTTTATTTATTTTTATTTATTTTTATTTATTTATTTTTATTTATTTTTATTTATTTTTATTTATTTTTATTTATTTTTATTTATTTTTATTTATTTTTATTTATTTTTATTTATTTTTATTTATTTTTATTTATTTTTATTTATTTTTATTTATTTTTATTTATTTTTATTTATTTTTATTTATTTTTATTTATTTTTATTTATTTTTATTTATTTTTATTTATTTTTATTTATTTTTATTTATTTTTATTTATTTTTATTTATTTAAATTTATTATTATTTTTTTCTTTATTTATATTTATTTTATTATTTTTATTTTCTTTTATACTTATCTTTTCATTTATTTTTGTTTAATTTTATTAATTTTTAATAATTTACCTAGTTTTATTTATTTTTTTTAACTATTTGTTATTATTTTTATTTATTTTAATTTATTTTCATTTCTTATTATTTTTATTTATTTTAATTTATTTTCATTTATTTGTTATTTTTATTTATTTAGTTTTTAGTTTTTTAGTTTTAATTATTTTTATTTATATTTATTTATTTTCATTTATTTTTATTTATTTTTATTTATTTTTATTTATTTTTATTTATTTTTATTTATTTTTATTTATTTTTATTTATTTTTATTTATTTTTATTTATTTTTATTTATTTTTATTTATTTTTATTTATTTTTATTTATTTTTATTTATTTTTATTTATTTTTATATATTTTTATTTATATTTTATTTATTTTCTTTTACTTTTATCTTTTTATTTATTTTTGTTTATTTTTATTTATTTTTATTTATTTTTATTTATTTTTATTTATTTAAATTTATTATTATTTTTTTCTTTATTTATATTTATTTTATTATTTTTATTTTCTTTTATACTTATCTTTTCATTTATTTTTGTTTAATTTTATTAATTTTTAATAATTTACCTAGTTTTATTTATTTTTTTTAACTATTTGTTATTATTTTTATTTATTTTAATTTATTTTCATTTCTTATTATTTTTATTTATTTTAATTTATTTTCATTTATTTGTTATTTTTATTTATTTAGTTTTTAGTTTTTTAGTTTTAATTATTTATATTTATTTATTTTCATTTATTTTTATTTATTTTTATTTATTTTTATTTATTTTTATTTATTTTTATTTATTTTTATTTATTTTTATTTATTTTTATTTATTTTTATTTATTTTTATTTATTTTTATTTATTTTTATTTATTTTTATTTATTTTTATTTATTTTTATTTATTTTTATTTATTTTTATTTATTTTTATTTATTTATTTTTATTTATTTTTATTTATTTTTATTTATTTTTATTTATTTTTATTTATTTTTATTTATTTTTATTTATTTTTATTTATTTTTATTTATTTTTATTTATTTTTATTTATTTTTATTTATATTTTATTTATTTTCTTTTACTTTTATCTTTTTATTTATTTTTGTTTAATTTTATTTATATATTTATTTTTATTTACTATTTTTATATTTTTTTAATTTACTTATTTTTATTTATTAATTTTTTATATTTTTTTTTATTTTTTTTTTATATTTCTATTTAGTTCGTTTTTGTTTGTTTTTATTTTTATTTGTTTAATAGAACTTTAAGTGGGGACCAAACTGTCGGGATATCGTTTTTATAAGTTCACTCCTCATATTTTTCATGTCAGTCAAGCTAATAAGTTTACTTCAAAATTTATTTTACCGCATAAATTCGTATAATATATTGAAAATTTCTAAATTAAAATTGTCACAACTCCAAAAAACAAAAAAAAATTCCTAAAAGAAATTTATAATTTTCTGAGTAAATAATAAAAAGAAACTACAAAATCATTCAATTTTCAGCTCGCTATGATTTTTCCAAGTCATATATATCTCTTCCTAATTTCTAACCACCCTAACTCTGTCAGTTTTAATAATATCAAAAAATGTCAAATATCATTTTTATGTAAAACTTTATGCTTTACAATTTTGATTCAAAACTTTTTTTATAGCACCTACCGTTTTTAAATAACCTCAAAAAAACACTTTATTTTCTTGTTTTTTGACATTTGCCGGTGCCTGAAAAACAAATTTTTTTTACCTATCGTTTTCAAATACTCTAAAGTGACTTATATCAAAAATTCCTGTATTTCCTCCAAAATTTCGATTTAAAGGTCTATTTGATTGGAGCGTCTGTCTGTTATAAGCGAGTAATTTTTATTAGGTTCACGCTATACGCTCTTTTAAATATGAAATTGTCATGTCTAGTTTTTTGACAAATGTCATAAAGTAAATAGAGAACATTTTGAACACCTTCTGTAATCATTCTAATTCATTGTTGTTTTCAGATGACATTGATTTCGTTTTTCGTTTTCTTTCGTCACCTAAATAAGGGTTCGTTTCTGTCAGCTGGAAGCAGGATGGACTGTATGACTTGTAGAATGTATCATTTTTATTGGTGAATTGCCTGATACTTGTTTTGGTATGTTGAAATTAAATGATTACTCCAGCTAACTAGTTTATTTAACACTATAAACTTTGAATTGTATTACATAATAACTTTACAATTGCTGTGTATTATAACGGACATGCAGATTAGGAACATCTTTCATTTGTTTCAAATAAAAACGTCGTACACGTAAAAGAATAAAACAGAAGGTATTGCTCTGTTGAAGGTCGGAGAGTCGGAGTAGGTCTCTCCGTTTGCATACTGTTATGTGATTGGCTATTAAGAGCGTAACGAGATATATTTATACCAGATTAACGCATACAAAGCGTGTATGTTGTAACTATTAAATACATGTGCTTGTTTTTAACGATTTATTTTAGCTATTCATATCTGTAACGTGTGGAGGGTGGGTTACCCCCACGGCCCTTAGGCCTCATTCGGCCCATTATGCATCCTCCTAAAATGATAGCTCCTAGCTCGTGAGCCAGCCTACAGATTGAATGTAGTTGACAACGTCGCCAAGAGGTGCTTCTTTTATATCAGCCGTTGTTAGCTAATACTCGCCGAACACAAATCTTCTAATAAATGAGAGCGTCGAGCAATCGTAAAGAATATGCTCGATGGTCTCATCTTCTTGTTCGCATCCTGATATGGAGGTGCTTCCGTCATTGTCGTCCGTACTTGGCAATGACCAGTCAGAATGCCTGTGAGTGGGCGCAGATTATGTCTAGTCATAGTCAAGTATTTTTTTGCTGCAGTGTTGTCAGGATAACTTAAGAGCTCCCTGGCAACTCTGCAGTTTCTTGTTTCATCCCATCTTTCCTTAAATTTCACAAGGTATTGTTCTTTAATTAGGTCTGTCACTACCGATTTTGTCAGACCAATAGAAGGGCCAGGTCCAAAAAGTATTTTAGTGAATCAGCTAGCTAGTGAATCACCTTTCGGTGTGGCGTGACCTTTGATCCATCTTAAGGTGACCACATTGTTGATGGATACTTCGGCCAAAGCTTCGTGATATTCTAGTACTAACCCTGAATAAATTCGTGGTCTGTTCAGGGTGAGTAGTGCTTGTCTGCTATCTGTATAGATGATCATGTTCCTTCCAGTGATATTGTTTCTGGTTATTTCTTTTGCTGCTATGAGAATCCCCGTTAGCTCTGTTTGAACTACACTGGCACTATTGCTCACAGCCCATTTTATATTTAGTTTTAAGAATCTGGAGTATATTCCACATCCTGAGCCTTGTTTTGTTTTAGAAACATCTTTCATTTGTATAGATATGAATCGTACCTGCCACTTCTGGCTCTTCTATTTGTTCTATTATAACTTTATGTGGCTTATGGAAGATATATCTCGGTGAGATGGAGTCCATGTTCGCTTGAAGCAGTGGGAGCGCATTCAGCGCCTCCTGCCAAAAGTGACGCCTCGCCTCACCAGATCCTGCATCAGGTTCTATTCCAACCGTGCGGAGGCGTGTCATTGTCGTCAGAGCAACCTCCTTGATGTAAATATCAAGGGGAGTGAGACTAAGAATGACTTCCATCGCTCTGGTAGGTGTTGTTTTTATGGCTCCTGTTATGTTGACATGCTGTTCTTTGAATTTGTACTAGTTTACGGATAGCTGTTAATTTTTGGGTTTTCGGTACCCAGACAACTGCACCGTATGTTAGTATAGGTCTTATGATAGCCGTGTAAGTCCATGCGACGACTCTGGAGGAGAAACCCCAGGTGCACGGAAAAAAATGTGACTAGAAAATTTTACTACAATGTTGTAGTAGTAGACTTGTAGAAAAATACTTAACTTTTTGTAGAAAATTTTACTACAATTTATAGTTAAAAACTATTCATTATTGTTGCAGTTGAATTGTCGAATAAAATGCTACAACAATAGGAAAGAAGTCCACAATATTTAGTATATTTTACTATTGTTTGTAGAAGTAGAAATTTATTACAATTATCGTAATTACTACTACTAACTTCTGTAAAAATTTGTACAAATATTAATAATTTTCTCTACAAAAAATAGTAATACTTTATATCCCTTCTTATGAAAAAAATACAATTTTGTTCAAAAATATTCTATAATATTGTAGAAATTCTAAGTCATGTGAAGAAAACAGAATTCTGCTATTGGCCAACGTTTTCTGACGTCGATCATAAATGGCCAGACAGCAGTAGCCGTTCGCCATGTTCACAAAACAAAGCATGATACATATACGAGTACCTATAACACATTATTATATTTTAAGCACCGATGCGTTTCAGAAAATTTTAATAATAACTTTTATTAGTGGTAAGTACATTTATTATTGTTTCTGAATAATTTACCTTTAGATAACTAATTTAAATAACCTTAGTAGATTATTTTTTAAAAAATAGTTCTGGTCAACGACGAATGTTGTGCCCAACGATCGAATGTTGTGCCCAACGATCGAATGTTGTGCCAAGTTCAATGATGTTTTTTTGTCTTAATTTTGACATACCAACTTTCTCATTTTTATTAGTTATCTGACTTAGGGGTCTATTCTGTAATAATTCCTTTATATTTAACGGCCTTTAAAAATATTGGCGACCTTTAAAAATATGTTCGTATTCGTTCATTTACTTCTGTCATTATTTAACCCATTTAGTGCCACGGACGAGATATATCGCATAATGTGTCCCTTATTGAGAGGCCACTGACGAGATATATCGCATGACGATACCTTCATTCACAGGCCACAAACGAGATATCTCGCAAGAGTTGGCAGCACGTTTATATAGCACGCACGATAAATTTTGCAAAACAAGACTTTTATTAAAATACGTAGCAGATATTTCTTGCTCACTTATGTACTAATTATGTAATTTAGGATATTATAAGTTTTAAAGTTGTTTATAATAAATATGTAATAAATACCTATGACTCCAACGTGATCGAAATACAAATACACGTACCTATTTTCAATAAACTTGAATGAAAAGTGCTTTATGGTGTTTTGGCGTAGGTTTTGGGCAAAATATTTTTGTGTACTGGGTGTCCAAATAAGAAAGGACACCGGCTGTAGGATACAGTCTGTATCTCTGAAACCATGCGTCGTAGAAATATGAAAAAAAAAAAATGAAATGTAAAAGTAATCGAACGGAATCGCTAGAAATTACTTTCACGTTTCTTGCTTCGCCCCTAGATGGCGTCATACTTATGACCAATGATAATGAGAAAAATTTCGCACAGATTACAATTTTCATTTTTTTGACATATTTTATTATTTGATTACTCCCCTAGCGGCGAAGTTGTATATAATTTCCGGCAATTCTAGGGACCACTTTAAAAACTTCTCTGACCTGTAAGTATAAATGGTTAGCGAGAGGGGCTAGCGGCGAGAGTAGTGATGGGCATTTACGCTCTCGCAGTTAAGCAGTGATCTCTCTGGTCACGATTTGGATGGGTGACCGAACTCGTAGAGTGCGGGGCCCATCCAAACGGTGGAATGAATGGGAGAATAAATGAGAAGATTGAATGGGAAGGAGAAGGGCATCTAAATGGTGGTACAATAAGCTACCAAAAGCTGCAGTGCCGCCATGCAAACCCCAAAGGACGGAAGGTAGGCTGGAACCCAATTCGATTTGAGGGAGCGAAGGCTGGACTCCAATCCGGATTGGGGGGAGCCCGCCAGAAACTCCTCAGGGGGGAGCAGAGGGATGCCTGAAAGAATAAAAAAAAAACGTATAAACGGTTATTTAGATATGTCCGGCGTCCTTTCTTATTTGGTCACCCGGTACAAGATCGAGTCGTATTAAAATTAATGCTGCTAGTATTACCAACGTTATATGAAATAGCAATACATTTCAATTAAAAAAGTGACCACTCTGTATAGGGGGAGTTAGATATTCCCGTAGATATCGACACTTTTTCCCTAAAATTAGTTAAGGGAATCGTAGGGCCAGTAGCAACTACGTCCTTCTAAATTTAGTTTGGCCATTATTTTTTTGGAAGTTTGTAAAATTTAGCTTTTCTTACGTAATAATTTCTTACGCTCATCTTAATAATAACAATAAAATGTTATTATTTTTGACAATAGGAAGTGTTTTTTAATTACCTGACCCAAATGAATCCGTATCAACTACAATGAAAATACAAGGGAACAAAAAATGTAATGAAAAACTATAAATACTACAAACTACAATCAACCTCGTAAATTTCTTAGGTCACTGAGAACAGTATCGAATCTGCATTTTACCATAGTAACGTCTAACAAAAATGGCTAATAAGTTTTTAAATTATGACGTTTGAGGTTTTATGTTTTCAAGTACAGTAAATAGTCTTTTGTTTATGGTTGTTAGTTAGTGGTAAATAATAAAAAAAATGGATGATCAAATTCCTTCAACTAGTCGCAATTTTCCGAAGAAAACTAAACATCTGTTTGCTTATTCTGAAGATATATTAGATAGCTTCAGTGAAGAACCTAATAATGACAGCGATAGTGACGACTATTTGTCGGAAAATGAAGTAGTTGTAGGAAGAAGACATGAACTCGAAACCGATGAGGAAGTTTCAGATGGATTATTAACAGATGATGATTTGCCTTTAGACGTTTGTTTTAGACTAATTCAAGAAAATCAAAAATGGAAAGTACCGACTGATGACCAAAATTTTATTCCAATTATACATCCTTTTACAGACGATAACTACGGACTCCAGCCTGCCACCGGACTTGATGAAAATTCAAGCTGTTTAGATATTTTTAAATATTTTTTTGGGAATGCCTTAATGCAAGTTTTAGTAAATGAAACAAATGCTTACCAGGTACGAGTTAGAGAAAATTTTGAACAAAATGGAATTCTTTCTTCGGGTTCAAGAATGTACCAATGGTATAATGTGACGTTAAATGAAATGTATGTTTTTTTAGCCGTAATAATCTATATGGGTACAACGGGACTTCCCACTATAAACATGTTTTGGAGTAAAGATGCATTATACAATTTCCTATTCGTTAGACATTGTATGTCTAGGAATAGGTTCCAGAATATACTGAAATTTCTTCATTTTAACAGCGAAGAGGGGACAAACAAAACAGTTAAAATACAATCGATATTGGATATCTTGATCCTATTATTTGTAAGTGCATATCGTCCTGGAAAAAATATAGTTGTTGACGAAACTTTGATGCTATGGAGAGGTCGTCTGTCCTGGAAGCAGTATATAAAATCGAAACGAGCACGTTTAGGAATAAAGGCTTTTAATCTATGTGATTCAGAAACAGGATATTTATATGACAGCAAACTGTATATTGGTAAAGACAATAATGAAAGAGAACGTAGGGATTACGGTGTTTCCGGTCAGGGGGTCGATTCTCGACTCGTAGGAATATTTTCCTATAGGAATTTTTGACATTTTTATATACATCGAAAATTTATGACATTTTCCTACATATAGGAAAGTGTCACAAATTCCTATAGGAAAAGGTTCCTACAAGTCGAGAATCGACCCCCTGGTAGTCTTAGATCTAATCGGAAATCTGGCAAACCAAGGGCGCACAATCTTTCTGAACAACTGGTATTCCTCGCCTACTCTTTTTAGAAAACTACACTCGCTAAGAACTAATGCAGTTGGACAGTGACTATGAAGAGAAAAAATATGCCTGTAATTCCGGCAGCAGATTTCAAAAGAATGGTGAGAGGTGACCTTATCATTCGCTATAATGATATCTTAGGATTTTGTGCCTGGAAGGACAAGCGAGTTGTTCGAACTTTGACAACGGTGCTTATACCAACCCTACAAGATAGTAAAAAAATAGATCCGGTTACAAATCAACCGAAACAAAAACCAAACGTAGTCTTATCTTATAATGATAATATGGGTGGAGTTGATTTATTCGAACAAGTGGTTCAGACATACTTATCCATACGTAAAAGTATGAAGTGGTATAAAAAGTATTTTCTGCATTTAATAGACATGACTTTGTTCAATTCATTGATTATATATAAGTGCCTTCGCCCAGAACAAATGAATTACCTTACATTTCGTGAGAAGGTAACGCAACAACTTGTTGAAGACCATTATCGTCCCAGACCCCAACATACTGGAGGTAAACGATCAAGAGAAGCTCCTCCTTTTCGTTTGCAATCTAGATGTTTCCCTTCTCACATTCCTCCAAGCGAAAAAAAAAATAAACCTACTAGAAGGTGCGAAATTTGTTCAAAACGAGGAAATCGTAGAGAATCAAGATACCAATGCACATCTTGCAACGTTGCATTATGTGTGGACCCATGTTTTAAAACTTACCACGAAGTGAAAAATTTTTAAAACGTTTTTTTATTAAAAATTTCAATAATTTTTTGTAGTTTTAGGTAGTTTTCTCTGTAATAGTTTCATTTTTATTTTGTATAAAAATAGAAATAAAAGTTGTGACTTTCTTTATCGGTAATTATGACTATAAAAATATTTAAGAAAAGTCACAAAACTCAATTATTTGCCATAATTTTTGACCAGACCTACTGAAAGATTGATTTTGGACGTTAGTTGCCAAATAATTAACGGCGCTGAATTGATTGTTTAAATTTTTCATTACCAAAAAAATAGAAAATAAAAACTTGATATTTAGTTACATGTGATACATTAATAAAAAATCTGATTTGTCAAACACATTACTTTCCTGTCTTACCTAAAGTTATTATTAATTTTATTAAAAATGTTGAGTACGGTCCATCTATTCCATAGTATTTAATGATCGAAATAAATATATAGATACATTTTCCACACACATTTTATTTAAAACGTTTTTTCATAACCTCATTATCAATGAAAATAATGAGAAAAATTAGAATTTTACACGTTTCCTCAAAGTCCAATACGGTCCATTTTAGGGAAAACCAAAAATTATAGAAAATGTCATCACAAACAACTTTAATTTAAAGAATTTTCTTCTCCAAGCGTAAATAACAGATATATTCCTTAAAGTAGAAAAACGAACCTCTTCTATAAGTACCCCCCCCTCCCAGATGCTCCGACTATGACCAACAGCTAATCAACCATTTTTGTCTACAGACAGGAAAGTAAAAAAAGCAATGAAATTCAGAAATTATTTGTCGTAATTATTGGCTGGCCTATCGAAGCATTAGCGATATTTATTGGTCTGCTTTGAAAATAAGTTACTACATTTATTGGTAGGCACTGAATGGGTTAAACAGATTTCTTTAAGATAGTCCTCTAATGTATTTTAAAGATCCGTTTATATAATGACAGAAGTAAAGAAGAAAATATTTTTAAAGGCCTTTAAATATAAAGGAATTGTTACAGAATAGACCCCTTAGTCATTTAATATCCAAATCAGTGTAAAGGTGATAAATATTCCCGTTTTTAGGGTATGAACAGTTCAATAGGTATTAATTTTTATTTCATATTTTTCAGGTGCAGAAAAGCCAACTGAGACTGAGGGCGTTATTATTACTGTTGTTTATTGCATAATGTAATCAAGACTTTGTATATTTATATTAAAACAATAAATTGAATATTTTATCAAGGAACATTTTTTCTAGGTTATAATAAAATTATAATAATTATAAAATACTACTACAAATTTTATTAAAAATTACTAAAATTTGTATGAATTTTTACTATTTATTGTGTAAAATTTTCGTATTTATTTTCATAAAACGCAATACATTTTTAATATAAATTCATACAATGAATAGCAAAAATTATAACAATTTGTAAAACAATTCTTATGATGGATTTGGATATTTTTACTAAATATTGTAGATAATAACTCTACAATACATTCTCTACAAATATTTGGAAATTTTTACTACAAATTGTCCCTGTCCCTATATGTACTATTTATTGTAGAGAAAAAATGTATAATTGTAGAAATTTGTTCCACAATTTTTTTTTCGTGTGCGCCATACGGTTCGGCGGGATTGTTCATAAGCAATGTATGTTCTTTTAACTATGTTTTCTAAATGCGAGTTCCATGTTAACTTTCTGTCAAAGGTGAGACCTAGGTACTTCCATCTTTGTTGCAAAGTTTAGTTTTGTGTTTAGGAGTTCTGGAGGTTTTAATTCCATTTTCATCCTTTTCCTTGTGAAAAGGACCATTTCTGTCTTCTTAGGATTGATAGTGAATGGTCCTTGCCCCACTGTTCTATAATTTTTAGAGCTACTTGCATTCTTTTGCAGAGTATGTTCTCAAAATTCCCTGTTAGCAGAATGACCAGGTCATCTGCATATGCTATTGTGTAGTGACTGTCATTATTGAGGCGGCTGATGAGGGTGTCAAGGACCATATTCCACAGTAGAGGTGATAGCACCCCTCCTTGTGGATATCTCCTCGCAACCAAACCTCTTATATTTACATCTTCTACACTTATGTTTACTGCTCGCTTTGAGAGCATGATATGTATCCCCCACTAACCATTTGTGGAACATTCCTGTTGGTTAGTGAGTGTATTATCTTTGGGAAGGAGATTTTATCAAAAGCACCTTCTATGTCTATGAAAACACCCAAGGCGGACTCCTTATTTTCCAGGGATCTTTCTATCCGCTAGCAACTAGATGAAGGGCTGAATCAGTAGATCTGCCTGGGGAGTATGCATGTTGGTTTGGGTGTAGTGGTGTTGTTGTAGTCACCGCATCCCTTATGTACCTTTCGCATAGCCTTTCCAATGTCTTCATGGAAAACGATGTCAGACTAATTGGGACAGTGTAATCCATCCTTCCAGATTTTGGTATAAATACCACTTTTACCTCTCTCCATTTTTTGGGGATATACCTCAGAGCCAACGAGGATCTGAATATACCCACCAGGTGCGGTGTGAGTTCTTCCAGACCCCACTGAAGTAGGGCTGGATAAATACCGTCAGGTCCTGGCGATTTAAATGGCGAGAAGCTGGATTTTACCCATCTAATTTTTTCATTGTCTACAATGTGTTCGTAGACAGATGAATTGTATTCTTCCTCTGCCCAGTCGGCCACGTCTGTGATGACCGAGTCAGGGAAGTGTGTTGACAGCAGAAGTTTGATGCTGTCTTCGAGGTTGGCAGTTTTCGTGCCATCCTCTTTGATTTGTGCACCAATGATTCGGTGTGGATCTTTTGAAAGAGCTTTTTGAAGCCTCGCTGTCTGCGTAAAATCTTCGATTTCTTCGCAGTAGCATCTCCATGCATATCTCTGTTTTTATCTGACGATTTTTTTGTATTCTCTGAGATGAGATTTTTAAGTATCCCAGTCCTCTTTGAGTTTTGTGGTTCTTGCCTTATTAAAGGATTTCCTAACCATCTTCCTGAGGTGATCCAACTCGTGACACCACCATGCGGTAGTCGTCTAATCGTGTTGGTCCAGCCTTAGGGGTCAGGATTTCTTATAGGCATTGTTTATTGTGCTTTGGATAGTATTTGAATACTTCTCCAAAGCATTGTTATTGTTTGGTGTTTCGGCTTCCATCTCTATCAGGGCCTCTTGGAGAAGGTGGGGGCATAGATTGCCCTGTCCGTCTTACTAGGGTTCCGAGATAGCATGGAGGTCGGCAATATCAAGTTTATTTTGAATGTTAACCAGCGGTGGTCTGACATCGAAATGTTATCAGACACTTGCCAGTTTAGAATTGATTTATAGATACCAGTTGTGTATAAAGTGATATCTATTAGTGTTTGACTGCGAGAGTTTAAAAATGTTGGTGTAGTACCTTTATTTTAAATACATAGATTTTTGGTAATTATACAGGGTGTCCTTTAAAATGTGTCCCAAAATTCTCAGGCAGATTCCTTAACCAAAAAATGGAAAAAAAGTTCCTATAGACCTATGTCCTAAAGTGCCCCCTAAGCGAGCAACAGCCTCTCGAAATCATTTTTTTTATTTTGATTTTTTGAATTTTCTTAAAAATGGAAACAAATAAAAGAACCAAATTTTGGCTGTTAAATATGATCAATAATAGTGACCTTTTGACACCTTCAAAAAGAAATTATTTCGTCAGGGGTGTACTTGGGAATTTTTTGAAAATTTTGATTATTCATAACTTTTTTGTGTTTTTGGTAATGACTTATCCATATTTTTTTTACATTCTACATTGAAAACTACGTCAAAAAGGAATACTTGTTTGATCTCGATTGGAGCAGCCGTTTCCGAGAAAACATCATCCAAAGATATTCGTGCAGTTTAGGTTAATTTTCAATTTTGGCTGTTGTAGCCAAAAAGTTGGAAATCGAGGAACACGGCTTACATGTCCCTATCCTTACTTTTGAAGGTCTATTCAGTGGCAAAAAATATTAGTTGATACAGGGTGATCAAAAATCGGATGTGATTTTGGATTTTTGATCACCCTGTATCAAATAATATGTATTTTATGTCACTGAATAGACCTTAAAAAGTTAGGATAAGGACTGTAAGCCGTTTTCCTCGATTTCCAACTGTTTGGCTACAACAGCCACCTGAATTTGAAAAAATGTGATTTTTGAGTAGCTGTAGATCCTTTACTATTCATATTAGATAACAAGTGTGATATATCATTGAAATCAGATTATCGAGCAGATTCTAAAAATATAAAAATATACAGGGTGTTCCATTTAAAAAACATAACTTTGATTTGGCACGGCCTTATGAAACACCCTGTCACATCGTAACTAATTTTAAAATGTGAAGCTTAAAGCTGCCTACTTTTATTATAACAGATCTACAGAGCTTCCTCACACTAATCAATCACCCTGTATACTATTTTTAGCTCTCTAAATAAAATTTAAAAATTTAGTTCCCATTTATTTATTATGAAGACCATAAGGTTTGTATTTAGCTGTTTAGAATAAAAAAGTAAAAATATGTATTTTTTTGGCGTTTTTGTGTTTCATGGATAATTTTTTTCGCTCACTGATAAAAATGTTTCTTCAGTTAAACATTATTTCTAAAAGTGTTCTGGTGCGATTCGTTGTATTGTTATTATTTTGTTTAAAATGGCTCACAATAACTACAATAATGATTACACATTCGGCGAAATGACGGACATGCACTTATGTTTTGGACTCGCTTCTGGAAATGCCAATGAAGCTCGCAGACTTTATCAGGAGCGCTTTCCAAATAGGCATCTTCCATGCGCTAAGACGTTTTCTAGAATTGACGATAGACTTCGGGAAACTGGTACATTTAAGAAAAACTCTAGTAACAGTGGAAGACAAAATTATGTGAGAACTCCTGCTTTGGAAGAAGCAATTTTGGATAGGGTAGCTGAAACCCCATCGACAAGTACCAGAAAAATAGCAAATGGTAAGTAATTACTTATTTATTATTTTAGCTACCCCGTACCTTATCGTATAAAACTAGTTTTTTTACTTGTTATTGCTTCTCTTACATTTCACGACTTTTCGTATCGAAAAGAGTTGCGTTATGCAGAAAAAATCTGATTTCCCAAATCAATGGATTCTCTTTCTTAACTATTCACTACACAGATTCTCTCATTTAATTTCAGAAGTGGAAGTCGGACGTAACACGGTATGGAAAGTTTTGCGTGAACAACAATTGTACCCTTACCACATTCAAAAAGTTCAGGCACTTAAAGCTACTGATTATGAGCCGCGAGTTATCTTTTCTGAATGGTTTCTTGGAAGATGTAATCAAGATGCAATGTTTCTTAATAAAGTGCTATTTACCGATGAAGCTGGTTTCACTAGAGATGGTATAATAAATTTTCGAAATATGCATGAATGGGCTGAAGATAACCCTCACGCGGTTGTTGAACGTCACCACCAGGATAAATTTTCAATAAACGTCTGGGCTGGAGTTATTGATAATTACCTTATTGGACCATTTGTTTTGCCGAATAGGTTAAATGGAGCAGCATACAGGCTTTTTTTGGAAAATAACTTACATGAGCTTCTTGATAATATTCCGATTCAAATCAGACATAACATGTGGTTTATGCATGATGGAGCTCCACCACATTACAGCCTTGAAGCTAGACAGCACCTTAACGAAAGATTTGAGGGTAGAGTAATTGGCAGAGGTTGTCCTGTTAACTGGCCACCTCGTTCATCAGATCTAAATCCAATGGATTTTTTTGTTTGGGGTTATTTAAAATCATTGGTTTATTCCAGTCCTGTTGAAACAGTTGAAGAATTGGAAGAACGAGTTTTTCATCATTGCGAAGTTCTTAGGAATAATCCTGAAGTATTTTTTCGTGTAAGACAGTCTATGATGCGATGGTTGCGCTTGTGTGTGGAAACCAATGGTCGCCACATTGAGCATCTGCTTTAATTTTTTTTGATTTGTTTTTTTAGAATAAATATTTTTTTAAACCGTTTCTTATTATTAAATAAAAATAGTCCCACCACGACATTTGAACTACAATTATTTAGAAAGAGCTAAAAAAGTTATTTTTATTTACGAGATTCACCGAGGTAATTTAGGAAAATTGAAAATTAAGCTAAAGTGGACGAATATCTTTGGATGATGTTTTCTCGGAAACGGCTGCTCCAATCGAGATCAAACAAGTATTCCTTTTTGACGTAGTTTTCAATGTAGAATGTAAAAAAAAATATGGATAAGTCATTACCAAAAACAGAAAAAAGTTATGAATAATCAAAATTTTCAAAAAATTCCCAAGTACACCCCTGACGAAATAATTTATTTTTGAAGGTGTCAAAAGGTCACTATTATTGATCATATTTAACAGCCAAAATTTGGTTCTTTTATTTGTTTCCATTTTTAAGAAAATTCAAAAAATCAAAATAAAAAAAATGATTTCGAGAGGCTGTTGCTCGCTTAGGGGGCACTTTAGGACATAGGTCTATAGGAACTTTTTTCCATTTTTAAGGAATCTGCCTGAGAATTTTGGGACACATTTTAAAGGACACCCTGTATAATCATAAAGTGACTTACCTCTAGCGTTGTTATCCTTACTGCCCCAACTGAAGTAATGAGCGTTTAAGTCGCAACCTATTACCAGCTCAAACTTCTGTTCCAGGCAGTATGCAATCAGATCCTCAATTGCTTTGCAGGGTGGTGGCGTGGTTGCATCGGAAGGGAGGTATGCAGATGCGAGGATTAACGTTTTCTTTTCCCTTTTGATGGCGTATTCCATCCTAACCGTAGTTAAATCGGAGATGGAAAGGTGCGCCATTGAGTGGGCTTCGTATTTCCTAGGAATGTAAATGGCTGTACTAGGTTGTTGGTTGCTGGGAAAGCTAAAATTGAACCATTTAGATTTTTAAGACCTAAAATTTTAGTTTTTATTATTCAGGGTTCCTGTATGAGTGCTATTGTATCTTACAGCTCATCAAGGTGGCGGCATAATGTTGCCGTACCCACCCTTTTGTGCTGCAAGTTACATTGTATGATAGTTACCTCTTTTATTGCTTCCCGGTCATTCGTTAAAAATTGGGCAGCAAGGTGGTTTTTTTATTCGACCATCCCTTCCTCCGAAAGTGGGGAGGGGGTGATCTCTTGTGGCTCCTCGGAGTTTTCATGCTGGAGGTCATCGATTGCCATTTTTTCTGGATCGCCGTCCTCCACTGTTGGCTTGAATTAGGGAGGAAGCGGGTCCTTTACCAAGGAGTCTTCACTGGACCTCGCTTCAGCCTCTTTTTCGACCTTTAGCCTTATAGTCAATGAGGTGAACGCATAGCTCATCGTCATTGATTTGGCCTTTAGGGTTCCCATGTCTTCGATGCCGAAGACGAAGAGATGGCCCTTGGAGTCTTTTTTTATTTCATGGTGGAAGGTGCACCATTTCGCCACATGTAAGTTTGGGTTTTGCCCCTCAAGTCGCTTCCCCTGGGATCCAGTGAGAGGCTTTGGTGAGCTCGTCCATCCTTACAACAGCGAGTGTTGCTCCTTCCCATGTTTTTAAGATTGGTACCTTTGTTTTTAGCCATTCCAACGTCAGGTCATCGTTGCACGTTACTCCGATGATTTCACCAGAGTGCGTCCAAGACCTGAAGGTGGGTGGCTTGGTTTTGCTGCGGGAGGCGGACAAAATTGTTTTGTCCAGCTCTCCCATCAATGTCTTTTTGACAAGGTTTTCTCTTTCGGTAGTTATCTTACCGTAAGGGTTATCCTTGTCTATTATAGCTACTTTCAGGTGGCTCGTAGCTTCATCCTTGTAGCTTATCCCAGACAGAACTTTGTGGTCCTGTCTGGGTTTTTTCCCCTTCCGGGGCGTTACCTCGGAAGAGGTGTGAAATCGCGGCCTTTTCTTGTCCCTAGTTGCGTCGTGTTCCTGGTCTCTTGTGGAGGCAGAACTAGCTATTCCCATGTTAGAGCGACTGAGATAAATTTACGAGTTAGAAAGAGTTGACACTTGTATTTAAATTACTGAAAATATTCCATGAGTGCTATATTCGGCGTGGGAAAGCACTAGTAAATATGTAGCAGGTGCAAAATATATTTTTCTTGGAATTCGAAATATGTTATGCTGCATTTGCTTCTGCCAGGGTTGACTTTTGATTTGTGTAAGTTTCTTAAATTTGGTAATGCTATGTACTGATTGAATAATAAAATATATTGTTATTCTTATATTTACTATATATTAGTTATACGAGGTGGATCATAAAGAGAGTAACTGAAGTATCTTTGAAAAAAATGCTTGTCATTTTTGAACAATGGTTATAATTTATTAATTTTAAAGATGTGATATAGAGTAGGTACTTTGTTTCATTATTTTATTTAAAATTATTTTGTCGCATAAGACCTTTTTGAATTCTAGTTTTCAAGCCCTTTCCAACAAGGTGCGACACGACCCCTCTAGATATTTAAAAAAAATTGTCACGTTGGATGGGATGAAAGGAAGGAACATTTTTTTATGTTATAAAATACCTCGATTAAAATAAAAAATTGACGGGTCCGAGCGTTTTTCAATTTTGGTTCAAATAATAAAAAACTTACCGTGCAAAAACTATACAAGCTAACACAATACACAAGTATTGTAAATAAAGCAGTTGCACTCATAGACCAAATGACAGGCGCGGGAAAATTAGTTTAATTCACGAATAGGGGTGTTATAAATAAAAACTACCATTTGTATTTTTGAACAAACTAATGTCTTTTATTTTTTTTTGTGTTATATAACATACATCGTCAATAACGTATATACATAGTCTTCAACAATGCCCGTATCGCAATTGATATTGTGAAACAAAAAATGGCCTTTTTTATTGACTTAAGACAATTTGATTGTTAGTTCTATCAAATACGTCAGTGATGACAACAATTTAGCCACGTATGATACGTGTATGATTTTTAACAAGAAATGTTATTAAATATCAATTGATCAATGATAACTTCTTTTTAATATAAACGTTTCCATCGGTAATTGTCAGCAGTTATTACAAAAGTTTTTATTGTTGGTGTAATCTTCGCCTAATAATTCTGGGCAGCAGTTGTCTCCATTTTGAAGACCTTGCATCGTTTTTAGAAGATCGTAAGTCATTTTTTCAGTCATCACGGAATCTGATCTAA
Organism: Psylliodes chrysocephalus; assembly: GCA_927349885.1. Lineage (NCBI taxonomy): Eukaryota > Metazoa > Arthropoda > Insecta > Coleoptera > Chrysomelidae > Psylliodes > Psylliodes chrysocephalus. The sequence goes on along the minus strand of OV651824.1, from coordinate 5,697,254 downwards.
AAAATGTTATTATGATTATTGCCGGAATAAGTATTGAAGACCACATTTGCGCCTTAGAAGTACTGTAAACGGACTAGGGTGATATCAAGGAGGTTCTAAAATTTGAAAAAAATGGTACTTCGAGCTAAATTAATACGTAATTTTTCAGCTCAGTCGCTGTAAAAGTCTTTTCACGTGCAATGATTGAGGTCCGGATAGTAGAAATAATGTAATATTAGAAATAGGATTATTCTTACTTGTAATCGGGATGTTCCATCGCAAACTTTCTCATCCAAGAAGCTGGTGTAAGCATTTTTCCAGAAGCTCTACCTCCTATCAGATTTAGATATCGTTGTATGAGACAATAGTTGCGCACATCAAGGTTTAAAGTATCCAAGTATTTTTGCATTAATGGTATAATACCAGGAAATTCATCATTCTAAAATGTTTTAGTTTAAAGTCACTATGTTGGAAGCAAGGAAAATTGCGTCAGTTTGAGAAAATATCAACGGACTAAAAATAAATTACCGCAGATCGAATTGCAGCTGATGCAATAGTGGGAAAAATGGCTGCAATGAGCGCTGCCATTTTAAAATCTCTAGAATATAGAATATAATACATTTAACATGTTCTGTTCTTGTTTACTATGTTAAATCAACTAATTTATTGGAATAAAGAATAAAATCATTATCAATTATGTACAGATCAACAAGAATAGCTAAAAGTGCGACAACGATTTATGCTACGTTGCCAAATTTATTAGTATTATGTATGTAGTTCTGCTTACGTAAAATTTTTAAATAATAAAATGGTTACACAATTGATTATTTTATATTATATTATATTTATTGTGGATGCACTAAATATGTACTGAAGTTTAAGTGAATAAGCTATTAGTAACTCCAAGATCGTTTGTTAAAAATAACTCAATTTTAAAAACTACAAACTATCACAGGCAACACGCTTAGGTAAAAATTACGTCTTTTTTAGGTATTACCTTACGCACAACTGGTCCTAATTCATCGTAAACTGGAAATATGCCTATAAGATAAATTATATTTAAATGTAGTATAATATACAATAACTAGTATCTACAAAAAAATTATTTATTTATCTGTTAAAAAACAACAAGTACCTATACCATAGGACGTATATAAAAAAATAATCAACCAATACCAAGTTTAAACGAGAATTACGTATAAAATACGTTAATTATACTGTGTTCTACTTGAGCTATACTCTTTTCCACTAAAATCTAGCGATAGACAAACTAAAAACAAAAAGAATATCTAACAATATACTGGGCATAATAAAATAAGGACTATGTAAAGGAGTCGCCATATTTATTGTAGACGTAATTAGTTGAATCCATATTTGGTTTAATTTTACAACAGGCAATTCTGATGTTTAAAGGTTCAAAAAAAGATTATAATAATAAATTATATTATAAAATATATAAATTATAAACCAACAATTACATCACCTAGTTAGTTTTTTAAGACTGGAACTGAAAGAATTTTAATTTATTGTATTTGCCCTATTTGGCAACCCAGTGAATCGTTCTTGTAGTCTATGAAATTCGATAATAGGTTTCTTTCTGATTTGAAATTTTAATTAAAAATTTAACTTATTATGTGCTTAAATTTACCTCAAAATGAATCTACTTTATTCACTACTACCAGTACTACCGCTCTACTACCTACTTATATTATTTGGCAACGTCTCAAAATGCACAACTTCAGCTATCATGCCTTAAGACCTAAGTGATTATCTAGAACAATCGGAATGAACTTAGCTCCCCGTTTCTAGTCACTGTGCAATATGATTCTGGCGGTTTTAGCCATTTCTGTCAAAAATATTTTAATTTAGCGCGACGGCGATTGCTCCATGTATGAGAAACAGTGTATAATAGAGTTTACCTTTCCATTTATGATTTCGTCGATAGTCATTTCAATGCAATTGTTTTCGGTATTTATATTTTTGTCCCTCCTGCATTCTTTCTTTTTATTTTTGTTTTGTATCAGTCCATTTTTTATGTTTTCTTTTTCTGAAAGTCCATTTATGATATTCCCTATTTCCAAATTTTCACTCTTCATATCATCATTGGTTAAGCGACTACTATCAATTGTTTCTTCCTGTAGGCTCCATTTTTTATTAAACCCGTATTTATTTATTTCATTTATTATTTTATATTTTTCTGTATTGCGCTCATTTTTGAGTTGTAGACTGCTCCTTCTCTTACACAATTTGTGTAAGAGTTGTATGTCTATATTATCACTTTCTGTAGTCTTATAATCGTTTTCCATCAAATTCTCGAAATTCCAATTTTCTATGAATATTTTCGTAAATAAACCTTTTTTTTCCAATCCTATTTCATTTCTTCCTTTTAAACTGCATGTATTTTTGTCGTTTTCTACATTATTCGGTAGGATATTCCTCTTGAACCAAAATTTTTGCTCTTGCGCAGCGTTTCGTTTTTGGGCTCTCTGTATATTTTCGTCCACCTGTAAAAAAATTAAACTAATTAGATACCGTAAGGATTTTATTTCTGTTTTATCCAAACCAGATTACTTACCTTACTTATCGGAATCAAAAAATTTAGTTTATAAGTTAAAATAACTCTGGTGAGAAGGACCAAAAATGTTACAATGGCTGCATTTTCTGTACGTCACATGGTCGAAACTCAACCCTCCAACCTATAGATGTATTGGGAGGTGGAGGTTTCAATCTCATAGTCTGCCACACTGTAGACTGGATGTTCTAAAAATAAATCGTTTTCATAAAGATTAACAATGTGAACGGTAAAAGATAATAAAATAAATCAAATATAAGGCGAATAACAAAATCTGAATGGAATTCATCGGAATTGATTGAAATATGGGTCAGGGATTTGCAGATGAATAAACGCGATCTTGAAGTAAATAGAAGAAAAAATAAAGCTAATAAAAATACAATACATAAATGAGATGAAAAAGACTAATCCATAATAGAAAGAGAAAAACTGATAGAACCATTTGTGATGACTGCAGATACACTACATATCTCCCTTTACTCATATAATCCCTTGATGACCCACAAAAAAATGTTTTTAAAGTAGGACACGACCGACAAAGACAGATATACGAGTCATGTCTCTGAATTAAATCCAAACTATCACTTACAAAGAAGGATAATAATTGTATGCATGATTTTTCCAAGGCCTAAGTACTTTAAAAACATTTTTTTGTGTTTCATCATTTTAATAAACTTTATAACTTTCATTTTTGTAGCAGTTTTAATGATAAGTAAAGCTTATCTCATCTTGCAACTACCTGGTAACTAAGGTTTGACTATTTACTAGGTATAATATTAATGCACATCGTATTGTCATTCTAACTTTATTGATGGAATTCTAACATATGCAGATTCCACACCAATAATCAAAATTTGGGAGATACCTAACAAAGTAGACTGGATAAATAGTACAATACCTACTTCCCAATAGAACAAAAATATTGTGTTGATGAAATTTCACGAGTTCGCAATGTGGAATTACTTAGACTGTCCCCGTATCATTGTGATCTCAATACTATTGAGCAGTAAATTTGGGCTATCATAAAGGGAACTGTTGCAAAAAAGTAGCTACTTTAAGATACTGGTCCTACTGGTGGTATAGACGTTATAAAATTGGCAAAATTTGTAACTATGGAGAATGAAGACTATGCGAAGCACATGCCACGAAAAAAATATAATCAAAAATGTGGAAAATGGATATTAATATTGATTTTAATACGAATCCCGTAGTCATAAATTTGGGAGAAACGAGTAGTGACAATAATTCGAACGAGATTGTACGCGTAGAACATGTAATGTGATTGAAAATCTTAATTATTAAGAATTATGAAAAAAAGATTTAAGCAACGAATATTTACCTCAAAATGGCCTATTTCTTCTTCATCGTCCTGATGTATTTTTTCCTTAAACACAGAAATAGTATCTCTAATAAACAAATGGGCAACATGCTGCGCGAGAAGATCATCGATACCGTTATCTACCAATGTTTTGTAATCTTCCTCGTAAAACAAAATCTCTAAATCATTGAATTTCTTTCCTTCGGGAGATATATAGCAGTCTATGGAATCGTGTCTGGATTTGTTTATTACGAATTTGTTTTTATTCAAAGGTCGTAAACCTTTTTCTTCAGGAGTACGACAATCTTGAGTATGGCAGAGTATATTCCACCGAGCGTCCACGTCCGTTATAAAGCCACGATGAAATGGAGCGGACGCTGTGAGCACCATCTAGAAGCGAAAAATCCTATATCGCAGTACGGAATAGTATATATCAAGAATTATTTGTGGTAAGTTTTATATTAAATTGTAAACAATAAAGTTGTGTGGTACTGATTTTGAGTTTTTTATTTTCGTTTATTAAACTGTAAAAATTAAATTAAATTTTGAAAACATGAAATTATATAATCTCCAGTTCCCACTACGAAATTATAAAATACACATTCATATCTTAAAGTGAAAACAAACCAAAGGAAAATTGAAAAAACTGAGAAATTATGAAAATAAAAATGAATGATTCGACCAGGAATCGAACCTGAAACCTTCCGACTAGAGCCGTTGGCACCTCTACTATTTGGGCCATCGAAGCACATGGCTGCGACATTCGAATTTGTAGATTTGAAATAAATCACACATTCTTCTCCCCTGCCAGCCTCCTTAAAACCAACCTTGTATCATCCTATAGAATCGATTTTTTTCACTTTTTTGAAAATTTAATTCTATAAATTAAATTGTAAAAATTAAATTGTAAAAATTAAATTGTAAAAATTAAATTGTAAAAATTAAATTGTAAAAATTAAATTGTAAAAATTAAATTGTAAAAATTAAATTGTAAAAATTAAATTGTAAAAATTAAATTGTAAAAATTAAATTGTAAAAATTAAATTGTAAAAATTAAATTGTAAAAATTAAATTGTAAAAATTAAATTGTAAAAATTAAATTGTAAAAATTAAATTGTAAAAATTAAATTGTAAAAATTAAATTGTAAAAATTAAATTGTAAAAATTAAATTGTAAAAATTAAATTGTAAAAATTAAATTGTAAAAATTAAATTGTAAAAATTAAATTGTAAAAATGAAATTGTAAAAATTAAATTGTAAAAATTAAATTGTAAAAATTAAATTGCAAAAATTAAATTGTAAAAACTAAATAAAAATTAAATTGTAAAAACAAGTTATTTTGGCTCAATACACATAAAGGAGCATATCATTCTAATTAAGTACTATACTCTTCCTACATCCTCTTTATATCGTTAAATAAAAGGCTAGATCATATTAAAAAAAATATTATTATAGGTACCATTATAGGGCAAAATGAGGCCAATTGGTCATATAATACTCTGGCTTCACTCAAATCAGAAGCTTGGAAAGTAGTTTGCAAACACGAATATCCACATCCAAAACCCATCGAATCCAAATATACGTGATCTGGAAGTGCATTTTTTTCATATATGTAACTGTCGTCTAATGGATTTTTTGTTTTTTTATCTTTAAATACTGAAAATAATAGGAATTTATGCAATCAGTTACGAAATACCTTATTTTATGTAACGAGTTACACAAAACAGCATTTTACTTACAATATTTTTTCTAATTTTGACTAGAATATTTATAAAATTGTTTTTTGGTAATAAATTATTGTCATATATGCAACCAATATTACTTTCTTGTATTATTAGTTGCATATGCATAACTTCATTCGTTTTATTGACAAATAAAAAATCATATTAATTTATTCTCAACGACTTGTTGTAGTGTGTTTATATTGCATTTAAAGTTAGTTTTCAAGAAAGTGGGACATTTTGTTGTGTATTGTGTTTTATTTTGTGCTGATGTATATGTCCCCCTAAGTTGCAATCATATGGAAAACTTTTTAATTATTAATTTTAGGAAAAAAGTTATTCTTCATAAAAAGTTCTGCATGACCCAAAACTTAAAATACAGTCATCCGATATCAAATTTTTCAAGCCGTATACGAGGTTTGTCAAAAAATATTAATTTTGCTCAAGAGTAAAGTACGTTTATTTTTGACAAAATCGAAAATTTTCATTAAGAAAAGTTGATTATAATTGAAAATTACATTCAAATATGTAATTACACCAATCTATCTGAAAAATCGGATTTTTTTTTTTTAGATTTTGCATTGATCCACCTAATTACGATAATCCATAATTTTTTCTCCCTCTTCTCTACTATAAACATGATACGCTTTCCTTTTCTTGATGTTTGTGAAGAATTTAGCAATTTTCTTAATGAAAATTTTCGATTTTGTCAAAAATAAACGTATTTTACTCTTGAGCAAAATTCATATTTTGTGACAAACCTCGTATACGGCTTGAAAAATTTGATATCTGATGACTGTATTTTAAGTTTTGGGTCATGCAGGACTTTTTATCAGAAATAACTTTTTTTCCTAAAATTAATAATAAAAAAGTTTTCCATATGATTCCAACTTAGGGGGACATACTGTATATTGATTGTTAAAACCGAAAAAGGTTTATTTTTATTTGTTGGTGACATAATGAATTTTTCGTAATCAGTTTCATAATGTTCAACATTGTGCAACTGGTTGCATAAAGTAGATCGTTTTGACCAATACAAAAATGTCACTTTATGTGTCAAAATTAGAAAAAAATAATTATTCGTTAACTAGGCGAATGATAAGTTTTCATTTAGTTTAGATCATCAATCGTATATGAAATGTTCCAAATATTTATGCTTTGGCGGTTCAAAGAGAAAAATAAGGGGCAATCAGAAAAATATTAAGAGACACGATAAACTGAATGTATGCTTAATGAAACAATATACTTTCATTGACTAAAATGAACATGGAATATAAAAAACAGAATAAAATAAAAAAATTAATTTTCCCAACAAATTTCATTTTCCAAAGTAGATTTCTGTTCATTGAATTAAATTACCAATTTAAATTTATGCATATTTCATTTAATTATAATATTGATACACTGTTATATTTCTAAAAACCTCCTTTTTTCCTCCACTCACAAATAAAAATCCTTCTCTGACAATTCCCAAAAAATCTCCGATACCCTGATTTTTCTTCTTTTTTTTTAATTTTATTTTCAAAAACTTAACTACTTCGGTATTAAGCTATTTTGACGTATTATATCAATTTTTATCACTAGAAAGATTGTGAATATTATAGGGTAGGCAATACATTTTACCCGAGGCGGCTTGTGGCCTAGTCTACGATGAGGCTGACACACCCTATATATTTGTATTAAGTATATAGGGTGTTCCTTTCAAAAGTAGCCTCTTCGTAGACTAGGCCACGAGCCGCCTCTGCATTTTACACGATATGCAATACTATTTTTACATACATACTCTGCTTAAAATGAAATCATATTTGATGATTTCTGTTTTTAATCATTAGTGAATATTTACAATAAATAACTTTTAACATAATTTGTGTTATCGAATCGTTAAATGTTTTTTTTTATCTAACATTATCATTCAATATTTTCTCTTTTTTCATGATATTTTGAAATATATCTATTTTTTATACTTAATAAGAATATGGTGGTAGAAAAGTCTTGAATGTATGAAATTCGAGCAAGCAATAGCTATTTCTGTAGGTAGGTAGGTAGATATGTGAAAAATACCTTGTAAATTATAAAATGGTTTTTCTCCTCTCCTAGCCATGATATTTTTAGTAGTGTTTTTATATCTGCTATGACCCGGAAAAATACATGCGTCTGGAAAAAAAATTGATTTTGTAATTCCGTCTATCGGTGTCGGTTTTGCAATTGGATAGGTAAAATTTTCACAACCCATTCTAAAATTTAAATATATATATATATATATATATATTGATAAAGATGATATATTATTTAAAAAAAATCTTACCTAGGAAAACTAGTAATACATATCAGATCTTCATCAGATTTCAGTAATTTCTTTACTTCTTTCCTCCTCTTCCTCATATTTTCTTCTACGCAGCTAAAATCTAATCCTTCAAAAGGTTGTGCTGGTGTCCCTTCAATCATAAAAGCACCATATTCTGGTGCCCAAAACCCATCACTACCATTTATGTTTAATTCTTTAAGTAGTTCTTCACCTTTTAAGTTTAGTTTAACTTCTCTTTTGTCATCATCGAATTTCACTATCGTGTATTCTATTTCTTCTCCCCATTTAAAAACGTCACCTCTTCTTGTTTTTTGTTTTTTAAATAAATTTATAAACTGCACTATACCATGTTTTCTGATATGGGACGCCCATTTCATGGTTTCTTCGTGAGATAAGGGAGAACCGGCATCAGCAAGACCCATGTCAAAATATGACTGAAAAGAAGTAGGGTAGGTACTCGAAATGGTTACAAAAAATGAAATTGGTTTATTGGGATTTACTAATATTTATAGACTTTTATATTATTTGTTCATTTTATAGTGTGGTAAAATTAGAGAGAAATTTAATTTGAAGTTTTCAATTGGGAGAAAAGTAATAATAAAACAGAAATCGGCATGTCCTTTAATCTCCACATCCCAACCGATTTTCTGAAAAAATTATGGGTTTCCAAACTTTTTTCTCTCTCTATTTTTGTCATTGTAAATTTGAACTATTTTAACTGTAAAATAAAATACTTTCTCCTCTTATTCCTTAGACAAGGAAAGAGAGAGTATATCAAGCACTCGTAGTATCGATTGGCCGCCATTATTTTGGTGTTAAGCATTTCGGCGACACCAAAGCCTTTTACTCGTGTTTATTTGTGATTTTTAAATTAAAGGACATTTGATAAATAGTTTGTTACAATGTTTTATTGTGTTGAATATCAGTGTAAAAGTCGTAGCGACAAGAAATAACCAGATATTACGTTCCACAGATAAATAATAAACATCAATCATTTATACTTTATATATTATATTTTTCATTCTATTTGGTTATTATAAGGCTTAGTATTTATATATTGTACATGCCTCACTCCAGAGTAATAGATTGTTAAAAAAGCATTATTTTTCAGTGGCGCGCAGAGCTGTTGTACTGAGTATTTTAAATACTTGAAGTAAATAAAAAATACTTTAAGTATTTGACTTAAGTACTAATACAAACGTTGGTAGATACTGCTTGTACTTGCAATTTTAAGTTTTTCAATTTTACTTGTACTTAATACTTAAAATATCATTCAAGTACATTTTACTTATAATACTTAAGTACCAGTAAAATTACTTGAAGTAAATCGTGGGCTTACAAGCAAAAGGCACTAAGTCAAAAGTTTGTCAAAATGGGTTTATATTTTTGTATATCATGTAAAAACAGTGCATTAAATTCCGAAAGCATGTACGTTTTCTTTGAAGCAGTTGATAATCCCTAAATAATTTATAAAAAAATTGAACTTTATTGAAACTTTAAAAATTGCTTATAACTCGTAAACCTGTTTTTTGACTTAATGCATTTTGCTTGTAAGCCCACGAAAAATTGTATAATCCTCAACAGGGGCGGCTTGTGACCAAACTTTTGGGACTTCACAGTGACAGAATATAGATATCAGTACAGATATATGAAAAAAACTTTCAGTGTTTTACAAAGTTTACAATATACCTTTCTAAAACACTGACACTTTTTTACCTACATCTGTACGGAACGGAGATCTATATTCTGCTACTGTGGACCCCCAGAATTTTGCTCACGTGCCTGATCCTAAGAAATAATCAAAAACATTTTTGGAGACACAGAAAATACGTCAAAGAAAAATTACCTTTATTATGCGAAAGACTGATAATTGCACCTTTTAAAGAAAACGAATTCTTTTTTTGGAAGAATACATACAAATTATGAAACCACTAGCTGGAATTTTGGATTTTCTACAGGGTGGAGAGACCCCCTACTATGAATATTTGCTACCCAGTATAGTTGCAAAAACTAAAACTATAAAATAAAACAGCTTCTAAAACTTTATAATTGATTCAATTTATCGCAGATTTGATTTTTTACTTACTATCAAAGAAGAATCAAGGACAGCTGTCATTGCCACAGACGTTTGTCCCAGATTTAAAATGAGATGGTATAACGTGCTAGATACTGAATTTTCAACAACAAGCGAAGGAAATGCAGTCATTGGAGCAATATAGAAGAAAGTATTTTTGAAGAAGCACGGGTTGAAACCTTTGAAAACCCAATATATAACGATAACGATCCTTTTTTTTTTATTTCGAAGAAGATACCGAGTCATTCTCTTCCACTGCTGAAAAATGGAAATTGTTAGTTGATGCGAAGAGCCTATCCGAGCTGAAACTCCTAAAATACCTAGATCAGAACCAATTTTAGCACGCTGGCTGGACGATTATAAATACATTAATATTGTATTTCGTAAATATAACACAATCCTCTCATCAGCTTCTGTTGAGCGCCTTTTTAGTTTTATCCAAATTATTAATACGCCTCGTAGACATGTGAAAAGTGACGGCAATTTTAAAAAATTTGTTACTAAGCAAATAAGTTTTAGTTATGTGGCTGCAGCTAGATGGTGTTCCCGCCTATTTTTCGCATAATGTTAGGACATATTTAAATCAATAATTTCCTGAAAAATGGAGACGATGCCATAAATTGCCCCCTAGATCAAACGACTAACCACACTAGATTTTTTCTTTTAGGATATGTTAAAAATGTAGTTTATCAAACTCAGCCGACCACCGCCGAAAATATAGACTGTCAGATAGTGACAGGTTTAGGTGCCCCATTTTCGCATAGAAGCCTCGAACAAGGTTGAAAAGTATCGGTCATTATCTGACGGTCTAATATTAAAACACGCATTCGTGATGCGTTTTGCGTTTGCTACAATGAAATGGAGAGGGGTAGAATGATAACTGTCGATGAAAAAGTTTGCACATTTTGTAAACAAAAATCACATTTTGTAAACAAAAATCAGGGACGGTTTAACAACATTTTGGGAAACAATTATAAAAATAGTGCATCGGAAAATAATTAACAAGTATAATTTATTAATAAATCGAAATCAAAGCACAAACAATCACAAATATGAGCAAGATAACAAAGAATTGATGCCAAAAAAGCTTACAACAGCCACAACACAAACAAAAAACAGAGCTAAACATGAACATAATCGCTGAACTGGTTTTTTGTTCTAAACTGATTTTCCGTGTCGTTCTAAAGCTAAATTTGGAACAAATAAAGAATACATAATGTATTTGTTTATTTTATTTTTTTCCTAATTATCTCAAAATTTAAATTTTGGCACTTGTCACCTTCGTTACTTCCACTCTTCAATTGTCAATGACAACTGGTAGCTTCTGCAGGTTTTTAAATTAGGGAATTAATTTGAAAACTTCCTACCCTTAATATCTTTCTTCCAGTAAATATTAAGAAAAATCGGAAAGTTACGTCGTTTATTTTCAAGGTGGATTGAAGTGTTTATGTATTGTCTCAACGTGGGCCAACTTGGACAAAATTAGATTTCTGAAATTCCTTTATAAAAAAACCAATTACAATGTGCTAATAATTTAATCAAAAAGTGTGTAAAATCAAATAAAAATTACCACTTTTATCCCCAAAAATGTCCTAAATGTGACCCACCCTCTCATAAACGTTTTAAATTTCACATTTTTATGCATTTTATATGTAATAAAAAAGTAACGTTTAATTTTTCGCGTTTTTTACTGTGTTATAAAATTTTTTTCTAATATATCTACCGTAAATTTAATATTTATTACATGATTGGAAGATCGTATATCAAAATATATGTTGCAAAAGCTTAAAAGATTATAATAATAATGTAACTAAATAATTTCATTTATAACGTTTTAAGAAAATATTATGCCTATAAATCAATTTCATTTTAATTTATATATACTAATAATTGTTAAATATGTGCAATAATATTTTTAATTATTTCTGTTAATAATAAACGGCAATTCACATCCTTTCTATTTAAAACAATGGAGAACGCTGTTGATAAATATATAAAAAGTCCTTGGGAGGGTGCTACAGCTAGCACGCGTACCGAGCAGAAAGATCTACAGAAACTGCCCTGGTACAGCTGATTGACGTAATCCAGGATGCACTGACAAAGAAACGGTCGTGTGTGCTTTCCTAGACATAGGAGCATTTGACCACACAAAAGAGCACTTGCATGCAGAGGAGTGTGTGCCTTTCTTGACATAGAAGGCCTGGAGTAACAGGACTAGTTTAGCTACTACGAGAGCTAATATCTCAAAAGTACGAAGACTAGTTTGTGTTTGCATCACCGATGCAATTTGAACCTCTTCTACGACGGCAATGGAGGTGATCTTAAACCTCACCCCTTTACAGTTAATGATAGAGAAGGTGGCAAAAAAGAGGATATATAGAATGATTAGGAACGAAGTAATCAGACGAAAGTCTACTAGCCTCAGGACCGAAGATACCTGCGATATGACCCAGGATGAAATCAAAAAAAGTAGTTTTGTGAAAAACTTCAAAACCACAGAGCTGCAAGAAAGAATAAGGCCAAAAAGGAATTGGACGGTAGAAAACGATAATTGGTACAATCTTCTAGGAATAAAACACTTTCTGGGTGAATATAGGATACACATTGTAATAGGGATCCTTACCGGGTATTTTCGACTTAAAGGACACCTTAGTAAACTGAGAGTAGTAAATTCTGTGAGGAGGAGGATGAAACCTCCATTCACATTCTGACTGAATGTGTAGCACTCCAGAATCCAAGGGCACTGTACCAGAAACATATCAAATAGAAGAGGGATATTTATCTAACTTGAAGTCAGTCCAAAATCCTATACTTCCTTGAGAATTGGAAAAGTCGTTATAGGCATCGAGACATTTCCATGCTGCTGCATTAGCGAAATCTTTTAGAACGCAGTGTATTAACACCCCATTCCCTACTTATCACATTACCCAGAAGTATATTAGCCTGTCGTAGCCCAAAGAGAATGTTCCATTTATCGCTTCTTCTAGTGCCCAGTTTATTTTTAATCTCTCCTAATATTGTGTTACTGCTGCTGTTACCGCAAAACGGCTCAGGTTTAAGCATCTTTCCTTGCGAGACTATCTGCATTCTCGTTGCCTTTCATTCGGCATCGTTTTCTGTGTATGCTTTGTTACTGTTTCCCGGCGCCACCTTAGGAACAGCACTGTTAATTAGAACCCGACAGTGGATGGTCGAGTGGGGAATCATACCTATGCTTTAGAAGTAATATTTAATTCAAAAATCCTTCTACCCACAGGATTTGAACCTGAGACCCTTCGATCTCAAAGTCATGACTCTAGCCACTGTGTCAAACCACCCACCCCCCTATTTATTTATTTTTTTGTTCACAGATTTACTGGTGTTACTTTACCGTAGAAATTTTGGATACTGGGTTCCTTTTTAAAAAATATGATTAATAATAAACTTTATTTAATAATAATTTATATCTAGGAAAGGGCAAAGTTCAGTATAGAATTCACATAAGACGAATTCACATGTGACCTGGTCTTCCACTTAACTCGTAAGATAGAGAAATAGAAGAAGGAAAATAGTTTTTGTACAACAGTAGACTGAATGTGTAAGTTTAAAAGATTTTTTTTGAACTAGCTAAAGGTTTCAATGATATTCTTATAAATGACGTCGATATTTTTTCTAATTTCATTCAAGAAAATTTCTATATTGAAACTGTGATGACTTGGGTACTGGTAATATGAAATAAAGTAGATCAATTATTAAAGGATTTTATATTTCATTTATAAAAATCGATTATCTTAAATTACAATAACTTAAATTAATTATGTTAACATATAACACACATTTCTGACGTTTTTGAACTTTAAATCGCGAATGAAACGTATTTTTAAGATATCTTACTTGCAAAAAGATGTTTAAAAAATATTCACAAATGGTTCTTTTAAAAAATGACAACACTTTTTTATTTCGCCGACAAAATGTACTTCCTCCTAGTTTTCCTTAAAACTTCCTTCTCTTAAGAATGTCGGGCTTCCAATTAATAGGGTGCGTTTCTTCAGTAGCCGTATCGTCCTCCTTGTAAATTTTAATAGTTTTATCAGCTTCGGTAGTAATCAACCTTGATCCAGAATTGTCAAATATCATTGAGAAAATAACGGCTTCATTATCCATAGATCCGGGTTGAACAGGAGCTTGCAATCTTTGGAAATTGTAGCCGGTCCTCCAGTCCCAGAAATGTAGGGTACCATTGTCCCCACCCGAAACAAGTACGCCCTCTGGATTGACAGCTAAACAGTTGATAATGGCATTGTGACCGGAGAGGTTTTGAATGAATTTACCTTCAGGGCATTTCCATTGTTTAATATTGTCTGGAGAGCCAGAGGCAAACATATTTCTAAAATATAAAAATTATATTGGTAATGTAATGGTGAATCTAATAGAATATTTTATTGGTGGAAGAACTGCATAAATACAGTAATAGTGATAAAAGAAGAAGTAAGTACTAAATAAAAAAGGACATCAACAAGACTAGAAACACCGGAATAGAGCTACAAAAATAAAAATATAAAATAATTAAGGATGAAATTGGTACGATTTTTATAGAAGAGAAAGATAATAAGTTAATTGGATACATTAAAGATAATAAGTTAATTGGATACATTGAATTGAAAAAGACAGGATGACACAACTTTTTCAAAGCATAGGAGAACAAAATGAAGACACTTTGAAGAAGCAATAGAACCAGAAAGTATGAAACAATTTGATGAGAGAAAAATTAAAACAATAACTGACAAGTTAAAAAATAAAATAGTGGCAACATTGGTGATATGTACAGAAATAAATGGTAGAGAAAGTTGACAAGATCTTGACATACAAATAAAAGGGGAAGTTTGAGAAAAAAATTACAAAAAGTTTATATCTAATATCTATGGGATATCTTTTTGTTTATTTAGAAAAGCTTACAGATTATGAAAAATAGATATTGTAGATTATCAAGTGGGATTTAGGAAGGTTAAATCGACTCACTAATTTGTAATATCACCATATATAAAATAGATTAATAATGTGTGCCAAAAAAATATGCAAAATATGGTTTACCAATTACCAATAACATCAATTTAGTTGAATCTCTAAATCTAAACAGCCTTTCTACATAGTAAAATGGTAATAATAATTAACTAAAAACAACAGGTAAACAGAAATATTGATGTGCTTTTTATGAACAAAAAAAAAAAAAAATGGCAAAAAAGAAAATAATAGAAAAATTCTCAATAAATAATTTAAAGCCTTGGACTAGCCACCAGACATGTAATTATTTATTTCATGTTTTTAATAAATGGTTTTCCAAAAAAAATCATCGCCATACTTACAATGTTGGATGATATACAATGTCTCTGACACTCTTTTTATGGTTTGTTAAAGTACAAATTGTCTTTCCTGCTGCCAAATCCCATAATCTTATTGTGGAATCGTGAGACCCAGTTATGACCTAAAAAATAATACATTTTGACAAAAATTTAATAATTAATCCAAAAAAGGTTCAAAAATAATGTAGTAGATATAACCAAATAAAAAATTGACTGTTTATTATGTATCATGTTTGTTTACCTGTGGTTCTGAAGCCTGTGATATAACAGTTGATACAGTATGTGTGTGACCTGTCAAAGTGTGAATGTTAGCCTTTGTTCTCATGTCCCAAACGCGAGCTGTTGAATCTCTACCAGCACTTAACAAAACATCAATTGTTGGATGGAGGGACAAGGAATATACAGCAGATAAATGTCCATGATAGTGCCTAACGACCTAAAAAAAGATAAGGTATATCCTGTCTTCTGCATTCTTATTATAATTTTAACTAACCTTGTTATATTCAAGATCCCAACATTTGACCTGTCTATCTTCTCCACAACTGAATAAATATGGATGTCTAGGACTTATAGCTAGACCTCTTACTGTACTTACATGTCCTGTAAGTGAAACTTTTAGTTGACCTGTAGCTAAGTCCCAAATTTTGATTATTCTATCTGCAGCACCTGTAGCAAACCACTACAAAAAATATATTTTTAATTTTGGAATTGTTATCCTGGGTTAGTTTATCAAAAAAATATTGTTTTAAAATTAACATTAGGGTACAACATAGTTCACAACGTCACCAATAGGTGCCTCTCTTATACTCTACAAGGTGGTTCAATAAAAACTTGACATGGGGGTTTTGGGTATTAATTTCATGAATGTTATAACGCCCTGACAGGTCGATTTTAGTTTGGAAGGGGACACTTTTTTCTTATTGTAGCATCGTCACTCGAGCAATTTAAATAGGGAAATTACCATCAGTATTCAGCAATATGATTGTTCATTGCTTTTCTTTTCATTTTAACTCCCTCAAGCGGAATAAAAACTGTTACATGTTGTAAAGTAAGACACTTCATTTTAATGCTAATTTTATTAGTAATCCAATGCACCACATAACATAAACCTAAGTATCTCCCATATTGCACTTGCAACAAAATAAATTTAGTAATATTGTAATCTTTTTTTTTTAAGTTCATTTTTGATTTTATTTAACACATTATGTAGTGCATTAAATTACTAATTAAATGAAGTGTAAGTAAGTAAAGTAAATTTTATTTGACTACATTCCATGGGAAGGGAGGAGATAAAGGGCATGACAGTTGTAAATACTATAGAAAAGTGTCCCCCATGAAATAAAAATTGACCAGTTTTTGTTTGCTTCAAAAAAAAACTTCAAGATATTCTGAAATACGGCCAGTCGCTACCCTTTATGAAAGCACAAAATTTATAAACTTGTAGTTTCCGCCGCCATTACCGTTTCCATTTGACGTCGCAGCCGCCGTTGATATTCATAATTTATAAAGTTGACGTTCGGCGCTGTTGGAAACAAGAAGAAGCTGACGTTTACCCAGATTGTCCGCGATTTTCATTTTGAGTTCTCATTGCCTTTTTTGATTGAGTTTAGATATCTATTTACGTATTCTTGGAATACTTGTGTTCGTTTACTTTCCATAATATTAAGCAAACAACATATATGGAGTTTTAAGGTACGTCCCATTAACCAAACAATTGATACTAATGGATTATTCCATAATATATATATTTATTTATTTATTTATTTATTAAGTCATTAAGAAATTTCCAATATTATCCAGGCTATTGATTAGATAAAATGCGAACAGCACGAATGGTAAACTGCAGAACATAAAACTTTGTTATGTTTCAACATCAAGGAACTCATGTGCAACAGCGGACGGTGACAGTAACAGAGGATATAAGTGCGCAAATGTGAATGTAGATTTTTAACTTCCAATGGCAACTGCAAGTTTATAAATCGGCCTTTAATCTTGTTGAATTTGAACACATCAAAACTTGGCTTTAAATATTAAAAAATGTTGAATTTTTCCTTTTAGAATTTAAAATATTTTTTTTAATTGTACTTAAATAAAAATAAAATTTTAATTTAAATATAGGATGATAATGGTATAGGTCAATATGACATTCTACATATTGGCCAATACGAATATTGGTCGATTCCTATTAAGATGTTATTTTGTACACTTACCTCATTGCCAGGTTCAACAGCAACACATCTTACCCATCCCAAATGTCCAGAGATCACCCTGTATAACTTCCAAGGAGCATGCCATTTGGGTTTAGGCATAGTAGGTATTTTTTTCATAATATTAGCTAGTTGACTTGCATTGGTATTCTGTTGATTCCTTGCTACCAAGCTGGTATCTGTATAAGGTACTACTGCATTTTCACTTGAAGGTGGTGCATCAGATTGTGCGGTACCAGGAGGAGGTGGATTTGGACCTGCTTCAGATTCTCGGAGATGTTTCATGGCTTGCATTTTTTTGACATCGTCGAATACCATTCCATATGAATCCCTAGCTTTTACGAGTCTTCTTATTTTTTCTCTAAAATTTTAAATATGCAACATTTATCAATCAAATGAAATTAAAAATAAATAGGGCCTACTTACGCTGTATCGTCTACTGGTGGTAGAACCCCTTGATTTGATAAAAACATATCATGAGATCTTTTTAAAGATCTAAACACAAGGGTATGAACCGAATGTCTTTGTACTTCTTCAATCATCTTGAGCTATTAGAGAAAAGTCAGTTAAATCAAATAAATGAAACCTATCATATCGTTTTTGATTTATCAAAATTCAAAACCACAGCTGTATTTCAAACAAAAATAATATATGATATGATTAATATGATATAACCTCAATTAATAACGTCAATGTCAATATACGTTTTACGATTGTCAATCTGTCAAATAAATTTCATTCCAATGAGCTAAAAAAGGAAAATTGCTTGTTTGACCGATCAGGGCTGGTGTTAGCTATGTAATTATCTTTGTCTTTTCTGGTAAATCTGACAGAAACAGAAATAGTTCTGTTGTTCTGTTGATGATTATGAATTGTGATTTGAGTTGAATGTAGCTGAATGGCACACATGTCAATGTAAATTTGAAAGTGTAAAATGAAAATGTGAAAAAGGAAATGAAAGTGTGTAAAATATAAAATAAAATATATCTTGCGTCCTTTAAAATAAAAAAATGCAAATTTTGCAAAACAGGCCTTTTTAATTTAATATTTCTAGTAGGCATATTATAATTTTTCTTATAGAATAGATTTTTTTATGACCACGTCTCTAAACAGCGAGTAATAAATTTATCAATTATATTTTTGAGGAATTACTCTTAATAATTAGTATTAATTCTGTTTAAATAAATATATTTTATTTCCTGAACAAAGACCTTTATCCCATTTTGAACTTTATGTATTAATCAATAAGGTTCTTCAGTGCGCATGTGCATTGCTCTTAACATGATTTTGGTTATTCTGTATAAATTTCATGTGTGTATATTTGGTTGATTATTATTTTATATTTTGCTGGCAATTACTTTAAGTTTGTTAATTTCTTTGTGTAAATTATGGACAACAATAAGTTAGCGATGTTACTTGGCTTTGAAGATGAACCTATCACAGAAAAATACAAAGCGCAAGTTAATTTTACTATCAACAAAATAGGAGGAATGCCTGTAAGTATAAAATGTTTTCTTAAAAAATACGAATTATTTAACTTTTAAACCCACTATATTTTTAACATTCCTATTTATTTTGTATAATAGAAAAAACAAAAAAGTGTTTTGGAGGAGCTGGGATTTGAACCCAGGACTTTCTGCATGCGAAGCAGACACTCTACCACTGAGTTACACCCCCGTTGAGATATATTTTTCAGAATGTCGTTTTCAATTATATAAGTACTAACTTGTAATATTTTTCAGGATTATCCTCTAAATATTAATTTAGAACCTCCAATTTGTACTCTATGTCAGCTTCCAAGACCATTAGTGGTTCAAATATATGCACCATTGGAAAATTCAACTTTGCATCGTACTTTGTATTTATTTGCTTGTATAAATCCAAATTGTTGGACCCTCAATGAAAGGTAGGTAACATACCTATTAAAAGTATGCAAATAACATTTTTTAATTTTAATATCCTATAAATATACAGAATATTTTTATGTATAGTATTCATAAAAGTGCATTATTTTTATGTAATTTTGGTTGCCTAACAATCAGTATTTTGCTTTTTAGTTTTTCTATGGTATTTTGATTACCAAAATTCAAAATACCTATATAGGTAACCACTTGTCCTTACTTTAAGAGCAAACCGGACCTCTCGAGAAGGGAACACTGTTTTAAAGATTTACTAATGTAAAATTGTATTTATATGCGTGCCACTGGGAATACTTTGTGATATTATGTCTTGAGAATATTGGAGAGCTTTAAATTTGTGCAATGATATAAGGCAGTTCTCTCCACAGACTTTTAAGAACAGGTGGGAAATCCTCCCATTTAAAAACTACTAGATATTTATTAAAACAAAAAACAGCAAATGTTGATGAATTTAATACAGAATGGCGCATAAATGTTTTTTTTTAATTCCTTTAAAAAATATTCCAAATAAATACTTTTCGAAGGATTAAAAATTATTCAAGATTTCACCACCCTAAGTTTTCTTAATATTGGCATTTCCTGAAAATTTCACAAAAAATCAGACTAAAAATAAAGGTTCATAAGGAATTATAAATTTTCAAGGTGTTCGATTTGCTTTTAATGTGTTTTGTAAAACTATTATTGAAACAAACTTAATTATAGTTGGTTATGTGTAAGAGTCCAATCTCAAGAAAATATCTTGAATACTTTGGAAGATACAACTGCAACTGTTCCAAAATCTTCAGCGACTGATTGGTGTGCAGATGCAGACGATTGGGATGATGATAATAACGCAAATTTCAATGAAGAAAATGGTAATGTCATCAGTAATATTGAAAAAGTTTCAGATGAAGATGAAGAAAGTTGTTCATTAGAAGATTCGCTTAGATCTGGATTCGGAAATTTGTCTGTGGATGATAGAAATGCCAATAAAGGTGCACAGGGTAAGACATAAAAATACTTTTGAGACTGTTTATTCCTAATTATTATCAATAAAAAAAAAAGATTTAACAAAAAAATTTATTAACGAACTACATCTCTAAATTGTTTTAATGTAAACAGTAACAGTAAATAAAAAGTATAATACAAAAACAATAAATAAAAATATTTAAGATAAAACAAACCCTATTAAGATTTCGGGTATCTTCTTTAAATTAATTATTTAAAGCATTTTATTACAAAATTTTGAATAAGTAAATTGTATCTATAATAACACAAAACTGTTGACTGATTTTAATACATTTTAATTTTTTTTTATAACTTAAAAGTTTTCAAAAATACAATATAACTTAGAGAGAAGATACAAAAAGTGAATAAAATAAAGGGAAATTTAAATAAAATAATTTGGCTGGTAACAGGTTACTATGGCATATAAAATTAATTCCTTAGCTTAAAAATATCAGTATCAACAAAAAGCTTGTTTAACTAGCTATGAATATTTGGTTTCTTAGTATTTCCTAAGTTAAGTGTAATTTTGTAGTAGAATTTATTATCACATTACAGATGATGGAAATTTACTGAATTATGAGATAACAGACTTTATAGGTATTTCTTTAAAAAAACTGTCATATTTATGAGCTAATTAATAACAATAAATATAAAATAATCACATGCATAGCAATTAAAACTTAAAGTACTCATATTCATTTTTCTCTAAATCACAAAATTTTATATTTCCCACATTCTTTCTAGTTTGGTATACATTCTGTCTCTAGCTATAAACTAATTAATTTACTAATTTCTGTTCACTATATTTAAGCAACCAATGTGATACATTTTCATAAGTGACAAAAGTAATCATTGTAGCTGGTGTAACTCTAACTAAATTTGTCCCCAAACCTTTATAAAAACCTCTCCATCCCTCATACCCCCAGGTTTGCCTCACACAATCCACAACCCCATTGTAAGAGTAATGTTGATTTTGTAATCGAGCTCTTATAACTTGATATGGGTATGTTGTTGCAGCTGCAATTAATTTAGAGATAGCTGCAAATGTTAGGTATTCAAGAGTACCCAATTTTGTAGTTAAAGGTTGAGAATAATATTGACAATAATCTTTTTTCATCTCTTCGTATACCATAAATTGCACTGCACCATGAGAAACACCAAAAATGCCTGGTAAAATACCTTTATAGTAACCTTTCACTCCATCAGCTTTATAAATTTTTACAAAACAATCTACCATTCCATTATAGTTTCTTTGGCCGCTATATTGTAGACATAATCTAGTTTTTGCTACCCATAATGGATTAGTAATAAACAGTGTAATCAATCCTGATCCTGAAGCTAACATAAGATGAGTACTTGCTCCTAAGTTGGTATTAGCATTTCCTTCTTTAAACCAATTTTTTAAAGAATTATAGAACATAAAGTACAGTCCCCATGACGCCCCTGCTCCCCAAACATTGGGGGTTACCCCTTGATAAAGCCCTCTGAATCCTTCTTGTCTATAAATCTTTGTAAAGGCATTAATTATACCATTATATTTCGGAATGGTTTGTAATCTTCCATCGTTAACCGCAAATCTGATTTTAATAACGTCCAAAGGGTGTAAAATCAGAGTTGAAGTTACCCCTCCAGATATACCAGCAACTAAATGCTCTAACTTGACCTGGCTGAATAAAGTCACTTTCTGCGTTATAGGTTGATGTTGTGGCTTAGTTATTGAAGTCATTTTTCTTTTCACAGCTTGAGTTTATCACATAGTAATAAAATTTATATTTTCTTATTACAAATATATTATTTCGAATTAAATTTTGAGGTTATAACATGTTATAAATTAAAACAGAGTTCGTCTGTATGGAGTGTGTCTAGAACATGATTTAGACCGGAGTAAAAGCTTGGTTTTTTTAAGTTGTTTCGACAATCATTTCTGCCTGTTGGACTGTCACTTATTTGTCACCGATCGGAACAAGCGAACGAAAACGGTTCATTTGTAGTTACAAAAGTGTGAAACGACTTGCATTGCCGAACTCGCTTTATATTCATTCTCATTTCAATCAATAACATGGGTAGACCTTAAATATGCGTATTATGAAACTTTATTCATAGTCCTCGGTAGTATAGTGGTCAGTATCCCCGCCTGTCACGCGGGAGACCGGGGTTCGATTCCCCGCCGTGGAGAAATTTTTTTTTACTGGATTTTTAGAAATAATTTTTTGTTATAAAATTATACATTTTATTTCAATGACACTTATTGATAAAAATAATTTTTATTTCGAATGTAATAATATAAAGTGACCATATTTTTTAAGTAGAAATCGGCAACATGGGGAAATAAAAACTGAGCATGCATTGAAACATACTAACAAATAGAAACAAGAATGCATAACTATTATTTATTGAATAATAAAACTAAACCCTAATAAATTTGTTACAAAAAATACCTACCTATTCTTTTTGATGTAGGTACTGGATACAAAATTATGTTGTAGGTATTATCCCAGCAAACACATACGTACATAAGACGTACTATGTACGTACTGGTGGGACGTAAAGTACGTACCATGTACGTACTTTACTGTACGAAGTACGTACATAGTACGTTCATAATACGTACATTTTCCAAACGACAGTACGTACCTAGTACGTACTTAAAGTACGTACTCTGTACGTACCTAATGTACGTACCTAATGTACGTACTGCGTACGTACTTAATGTACGTACTGCGTACGTACTTAATGTACGTACTGCGTACGTACTTAATATACATACTATGTACGTACCATGTTTGCACTTATTCCAATAGAGTACATATTCTAGACGTTCTTTTCATCCTTATTGGTACTTACTTATGATGTAAAATGTACATATTAGTACAATACAAAAAAAAAGTAAAAAAGCTAATTTGTATTTATTTAATTTTTTACAAAGAATAATTTAAATGGTTTTGCTATGTTTTTTTAAAGTTTTTAGACTATCATCAGCTCTTCTTAGCCATCTCACAATTTCCTGTTCTGCAACCTTCTTCTCTTTGCATTTGCTACTTTTTACAGCACCTTCTGCAAAGAAATAATATCAAATTAGAAACTTAACTTGGGTACTTTTTATAATAAGTAATATAATAAAAACAATATAACAAAAAGATGTAGAGTAAAATAAGCGATGGTTTCTACGATAGTTTCTACGGCTCAAAATTATCATTGTCAATATACTCCTGGATGTAAACCTCTCTAATTTGTATCCACCTCTTTTGGCTTCATGCCTTTGAAATACAATTTGTTCCTGACACTGCTGTATAATATCGGAACTCCTATATTTCTTTTTCTCCGCCAGTTTTGAAGTCCAATGGTTGGAAGTACACAATTTCATTAGATACAAAAATAATTGTGACTGGATAGAGGGTTTTTAATGTAACGACTTTATGAAAACTGGCATGCAAAAATAAAAAATCAAAACATCTTACCCACTACAACTGCAGCCAATTATAATTTGTTGCCAGCTGATTATAGTTATTAAGGTAGCAGCCATACTCCTTTTAACAAAATCCAAAATTAAATTATTAGGGTCTGTAAAATATCACTTCTTTTGTCCTCCTGTTTATTCATTTCCTTAAACTTTTTCAACAGTTTTGTAGCATTTTTGTAATGTTTACTATGGGATGGGAGACATATCTATAAATTATATTTATTACACATAATTTTTTAAAATTAAAATGAAACCACTCACCAGAATAAAATGACAAAACTAAGTACTTATAACACGCACTAAAAAGTCTAAAAGTCTTAAGAACTGTCTTGTTCAATTATAATAAATTATACACAATTATTTATTTAAAGAAACACTTAATAGTTAAATTCTTAAACATAAAAAAAACTAACAATAACAAACTGTTGAAACCGTTGAAACGTGGTTGCTTAAAAAAACGAGCGAGTCTAGTTTAGAGTTTATGTTAGGTTAAATAAAATGTGTTTCTTCTTTGCATTTTTTGTCTTTTTGGCCTACGGTCAACAAAAATTTGATAAAAATTTAGGTTTTTCAATAAAACAGGTATGCAACCAGGATTACATACACTTAGGTACGTACTTAGTACGTATTTTTCTGTACGTACTGGTACGTACTATTGTGTACGTACTTAAAACGTACATTTTACGTCCTGTACGTACTGTACCACAACTGTACGTACTTAAGACGTACTGTGCTGTTTGTGATGTTGTCACATAACCATAAAAATTGTATTTTTAGGCGGCAGACAAAATCGGGACAAGTTAAATGGGGACTATAGTGTTTTAGACATCGAGTTTTCGACAGATTTTTACGATTTAAGGTCCCGGCCCTGTAATCCGTTTTGACTATTTTCGCGATGATGTCTGAGTGTGTCTGTATACTCGATAATTCATGAACGGATACTGGAAAAACAGAAAATTTTAAACTTAAGCTTTATTCCGGTCTGCGGTGAGCTGATTAGATTTTGGACATAGTCGGAACATCTGGAGGGTACTTTGTAGAAGATTGTTTTTCTACTGTATGGAATATATCTGTTAAAGTTGCTTGTAATGTTATTCTAGGTATATAATTTTTGCCCCATGCATAATTTTCCTAAAATGGTCCGTATTCGAAAAATTTTACTAAAAGTGAAAAATTCAAATTTTTAAGAAAAATGTTCAAATAAGTTGTTTGCGATATCATTCTCTATAATTTTTATTCTATACGAGTATATGATTTCTCTAAAATGGACCGTAATGGAAAAATTTGAGAAATCTATAAAATTTTGATTTTTCAGTATTTTCGTTGGCAGTGAATACATTTAACACGGGTGATACAATATAGGTTGTACAAAATAACCGGAAAATTCTATAATATAACTAAAACAGGAAAGTCATGCGTTGGACACATCAGATTTTTTATGAAGGTAAAATGTTTTTTTTCTGTTTTTGGATTTATGATATTACCTATTTCAAGATTTGTATTTGTTTATTAAATATGTTCAACACATGACTTTCCTATCTAGTTATTTATACATACATTTTCCATATATATCTTACTCGAAACATTTTTTAATATATACCTATTTATTGCCAACGAAAATACTGAAAAATTAAAATTTTACACTTTTCTTCCATTTTTTTCATGACGGCCCATTTTAGAGAAATCGTGTATAGAACAAAAATTATAGTGTATGATATCGCAAACATCTTTTATTTGAAGAATTTTCTTCTCCAATCGTAAATAACAGAGATATTCCTTGAAGTAAAAAACGACACTCTATAAAGAACCCCTCCCCCAGATGCTTCGCTATGCCAAAAATTTAATCAGCTCACCGCAAGATGGATTAAAGCTTATGTTTAAAATTTGGTGTTTTTTCTTTTGAGTTATCTTTAAAATTCGAATTTTTGCACTTTTTGTGAAATTTATTGAATACGGACCATTTTAGGAAAATTATACAGGGTGAGTCGGGAGGAGCGCACCAAACTCTAGGAGTATATTATACACGTGAAAATAATGTAAAAAACTCATATGTTTTTATCCGATTTTCATTTGTTTTCAAGTTATGGTGTAATTAAAAATGTTCATCTAGCTTTCCACTTCTGAATTTTAACATTATCAAAGTATGCCATATATGTTCAAGGCTCAAAGCCATTTGATAATTCTGACATTTTGATGAACTGTCAGTGTACAGTGAACAGTAACAACGTTTAATTTCGAATTTATGTGATTGTTAGTGTTGCAAAATGCCAGATACTTATTCAAATTTAGAATATGCAAATATGGTATTTGTTTATGGTTTCTGTAATGGAAATGCTACAGCTGCTGCTGAAGAATATCGTCAACGTTTTCCACACCGAAGACATCCTGATAAAAACGTATTTATTAGAGTTTTCAACAAATTGTGGGAGACTGGTAAATCCCAGTGCTTTCATAACATCTGAACGCGCTACTCGACAAGGTTTTGTAGAAGTAGAAAATATTCTGCATCTAGTAGAAGAAGATGCAACTACTAGTATCGAGTATACTCTTTACGGATGAAGCTACATTTAGCCGTGATGGCATTAATAATACTCGTAACTATCATGTATGGTCAAACGAAAATCCCCACGCAACAGTCGAAAGCAATTTTCAACATCGGTTTTCTGTAAACGTGTGGTATGGTTGACAGTTATTTAATTGGCCCTTTCATTTTGGAGAATCGTCTCACAGGAGACAACTACCTCAATTTTTTACAAAATGAATTACAAGGCCTGCTAGAGGATGTTCCTGTAAATATTAGAATGCAGATGTACTAGCAGCACGATGGAGCTCCTGTACATGTCGCTCGTCAGGTCAAGCAACATTTGGACGAACGTTTTCCAGGGCGTTGGATTATTCGTGGAGGTCCTATTAATTGGCCTGCAAGATATCCATACCTCACACCATTAGATTTTTGTTTATGGGGCTGGATGAAAAATGAAGTCTACAAAATAAAAGTGGACACACGGGATGCACTAATTAGACGAATTGAGAATACTGCAGCCCATATTAAAGAAGAAAGAAATTAATCAATTAGGAGAGCAACAAACGCTCTTCGTTGACGAAGCAGAAAATGTTTCAAAGTCAATGGCGGTATTTTTGAACATTTATTAAAAGAACGCTATGATTAAGAGAATTTTTATGTGTAAATTTGTTCATTTGTTAATATGCTATAACTTGAAAACAAATGAAAATCGGATAAGAACATATGAGTTTTTTTACATTATTTTCACGTGTATAATATACTCCTAGAGTTTGGTGCGCTCCTCCCGACTCACCCTGTATATGGGACAAAAATGATAGAAAATGACATCACAAGCAATTTTTATTTGATCATAGCGAAAATAGTCAAAATGGATTCAGGGGACCCCAAAACGTAAAAATCCGTCGAAATAAACTCGAGGTCGAAAAAATCCATGATTCCTATATTTTATTCCTTCTTTATAGAGGCAGGAAAGTAAAAATATCACTCTATGATACCTACCGTCCCTAAAAAAATATAAATTATGCCTACGAAAAAAATTATATTATACAGGGTGGCCAGATGAAAACGTTTCAGAGCTATTTTCTATATCCTCAAATCATATGGCATTTAAATAGGGAAATTCAGCAATATCTATTAATTACGTTGCTTTTGATCTTATCGCCCTCTAGCTGCATAAAAATGATTTTACGTATTGTAAAATGTGACACTTCATTTGAAAGCAAATTTTATTGCATACATTTATTGTTTTGATTGATTGCGATTAAAGTTTGTATTTCATAGCATTAGAAATGAGAGATTTTTCAATGATTTATGTTATACAGTAAATTATTATTAATAAAATTAGCTTTCAAATGAAGTGCCACACTTTACAATACATAACAATTCTGTGTATTCGCTGTTATTTTTCTGTTTACTTTGTCATACTAAAATGTGATGATAACATACTAAAAAGTATCTCTTTTTTTTTATTAATAATAATTATTTACGGTTGGCGATAAAAGTTTGTATGGACCACGTGTCAGCAAAGTGTCTTTATCGAACTCGCCGCCTGTTACTGGGGACCTATTTTCAAACCGTGTGAGTACTCATTTCTCTCAAGATTCTCATCAGAAATGTCATACGTCAATGTGGAAACGCTGTTTTTAAAGGCCTCGAGGATTAAAATTCTTAGGAGGATATTAATTATCTCTAAATAAACCGTGAGAAACAATCAGTGAGTTCACACTGGCCCTTAGGACCCTAAAAATTACTGTTTTACGTTGACGTATGACATTTCTCTCGAGAGAAATGAATTCTCTCGACTTTGAAAATAGCCCCCCTGGTCTCGCTCGCTTCTTTCGCTCGGCTCATAAGTTCAGACTAGTTTGATAAAGAATCACTTTGCTGACTTGGTACATAAACAACTATTATCCCGCTGTGTCTCACTTGGTACTTTCCAGGCGTGGCTCGTGGCCTAGTCTACGATGGAGGCTACTTTTGAAAGGCAAACCCTATAAACTTAATACAAATATATATTTCTGTTAGAATATAATGTAATATTTCTGCTTTTGCAATAAAAATATATTATTTATATTAAGTATAGGTTATATAGGGTGTGTCTTTTAAAAGTGGCCTCCTTGTAGACTAGGGGTGAGATTACAGAACGTCTGCAAATATGGCGGCAACTTTGCAGATCTGCAAATATGGCGGACTTACAAATGCAAGTATCAAGTTTTCATATTCCAAAAAATATTTGCAAATTCGGAATATTTATTGTGGTTTATTAATTCAACAACACTAAAGCCAAATCCACCTAAGGAGGTTAGAACATTCTACAAACTTGCAGATTTACTTTTTTTTAATAAGCATGAAGTCTTTTGTTCCTTTTGATTGAATACTGTTCGTGGTGTCAGATTATCGAGTTTTTGAACTTAGTAATGGATTTGGGTTTAGTGTTGTAAGTGCGCCATATTTGCAGATCTGCAAATTTGCCACCATATTTGCAGATCTGCAAAGTTGCAGACGTTCTGTAATCTTACCGCCTAGGCCACCAGCCGCGCCTGGTACTTTCACTTGAATGACGTATATGGCAGTTGGGGATACGATAGAAAGATGTCCCCCTTTAATCAAAAAGTGACCAGTCAGAGGGTTTGTCTAAAATGTTGATTTAGTTCCTAGTAAATGGCTATCTGTTTTCTTATGGCGTCTTTGTATAAAATCACTACCACTACCAAAGTTTAAAAACCAGAATTGATCAATATAAAGATTCAATAGATTTTATTTTTATAGGGGGTGCAGTCGGCCGACTCCATTCTCCTCTAGCAACGGCCGAAATCGAAGGCAACGAAGGCGAAGTAATAAGTATCGACACACCCACCTTTCCGCAACACGACATCGCATCGTTACTCCAAGAAGCCGCTCCCCTTCCTCAAGATATTTGCCAATCAGGACCACGCAGAGCTTCCTTGATTCAATTTTCTCCTTATTTCATGTCGGTGTGGGAAGAGTCCAGCGAAAAACAATCAGCAAACGTTACCGATAGACACGTTAAAGAACTTTTACAGGAATACCAACAGAAAAATGACGACAATTCGCATCTGGGAGGCGGTCCTGAAGGGGGAGGGGCAGAAGGCGGAGAGGGGTACGAGAAAAGTAATCCCGCCCATGGTGATAAGATGTTCCACCACTTTTTGTCCAAGGTACAGAGCAACCCTGGACAAATATTGAGGTAACACATATTAAATAGTAAATTACACTTCCTTTAATAATCATATAAGGATTATATGATTTTTTGTGACTGTATATTGAAAAAGGGGGTGGATAAAAGAGGGTGTCTCTAAAAATGTGTATGATTACTTTTTACAGGTATGGTCGAGAATCTTCCCCTCTGCTTCTCTACCCACTTCAAGAAGCTCCGAGAAAATGCCAGTATTGCCAAGGAGATCTAGTATTCGAATTCCAAATAGTTCCAACAATAATTTCCAAATTGAAGCTTGTCACTGATCCAAAACAGGTATCCAGACTGGAATTTGGCACAGTTCTAATCTATACTTGCCGAAAAAGCTGCTGGTCTTCAGATGCGACTGTACGAGTAGAAACTGTGATTATACAAAGTGAACTTTATTAAAATTTAAAAACATCGAATGCAGAGGCTGCCATTTATAATGTTACAATTTGATATGTTAATATATCTAATTGTATAATTTCAAATTTAAAAAGTGGCGTACATTATAATGGGCATCGCATACTCTGTATTTTGTGGTTTATAAAATATTAATTACATTTAATGAAATATGTCATTGTAATAGTAATTTCTTTTTGAATTATATATTTTTTCTGAGAAATAAGATACCTATTCCCAGTAAACCACAAATAGTTGGCATTCGCTCTGCCTGAAACCGGCATGTTCAGGAAGCTGAGTACTCAGATTACTGTTGATGGGAGGACCGTACCATTTGACGTAAATTAGAAGTAGAAACCGCTTGTCGTCCATATTTGGCTTTCCAGATATGGAAGGCAACCTTACGAGCCGAACGTGATGAATATTTGGTTAGCCAGGCATGAGAGGCATCCATACGGGCTGAACTATATATAGATATATGAACGCGGCTAACATGTAGTGGGCTGCCGACATTCGGCTGGGCGGAGATGCCCTACCTATATGCCGAAGCTGCACCCGTATGTATATGGGGCCTCCTTCATTCCAATTACGGTGCCGATTAACTGTTTTTATTGGGTTGGCTTATCATCTAAAAAACAAACTTTAGAATTTAATAATTAATGAATGGAGGGTCTGTCACAAAAATAAATGAAAAGGTATTAAAATTATACTTCAATAAATTATTTTCAGTCGTACATATACCTAGTCACATTTTTTAAAATTTTATTTTAGGTCATTATGGTAAATTAATTTGCAAGCCACTGATACGTGATCTGAGTAAAATTTGAAGGAGCATGTAAAAAATAACTTCAGAGCTTTGTAGGACTCTGTATTTCATTAATTATTTAAATTGGTACATGCCATCCAAATAGACTTACAATGTATATTTTTATTCAGTCAATTAATAAAGGTGTCCATTTTTAAATTCATACTATTCTTTCCAAATTAAATAGCAATCGAATAATATAAAAAAATAATAAACAATTTGTGATTTTTATGATCTTTACCTTCGAATTTTTATAGTAGTTTATTGTAACCTGTTGACTATAAAATACTATATTATATATATTTAAAAATTATATACCCTTTAAAAATCGACTAAAGCAGATATACAGTGTATATTTGTATAGTATAATTTTAGGAGTGGATTTCCCAAAAATTATGTTTCTAGTCAATAAAATATGAAAAACTATTTTATTTCACTTGCCGATTATGAATCTAGCATAAAAATGTCAACCTTTCTAAATAACTGAACACTATAGATTCTGCAGTCACCTGCGAGGATTTTTTCCAACATTACTGCACGCCACCCTAAAAATCAAATTGTAATAAAAACAATAGAAATAAAATAATAATTTTAGCTGAGTAGTTTTATTTTTAATCCCACTAGATTCAAAATGATATTAATTCACTCTTTAGGGGGTGATTGACTCGGTAGTCCTAATGGATTGATTCTCTGGGTTATAAATAGTTACTAATTTAATGAAAAACTCGCTAATTTAATGAAAAACAGTCGTGAAAATAATGAAAAACAATCACTTTGGGGGTTTAATGTTGCCTTCATGTAAAGTTCATTAATCCATAATTTAGTACAATTTTATAGGACCCCCTAAAATTTTTAATGCTGATTTACACGTATAAGGTATTTATAGTTAATTAAAAAGTTTTTCGTTAGGAATTGAAATCTACTTTATTTAGTTCTTACAGATTTTGAAATGGGTAATAATAATAATTAACAATTATAAGACATTCAAATATACTAAGTACCAATTACTTATTTGGATTAGTGGTATTTGTAATTTCTGTGGTGGGTGAGCTTGGAGTAATTTATCATATAGAAGAAAGCCATGGATCCAAATACTACATGCAAGAAAGGAGCGATTCCAGCTTTCTTGGGTTGAACGTACTTGTGTTGCCATCTCCAATAAGCCCTGCTGACGGCACCCATCATAGCTTGTGGGGATTTATTGCGGCGAGCTAACCATGATCCAATTTCACCAACTTTTACTTGTCCAAAAGGGGTATCGGGCTTACCATAAAAACGTGCAGGATCATAAGGCCCGTGTGCTTTTGGATTGTAATCGATCGGATAGTCACCAAAGGCCATTTTATAGGTATATTAAAAAGTGATTTAAATAACTATTCAACCACCAATCTATAAACTAAATGTGATATAATGAATAGTTACGTAAATGAAACCTTTATATTTTTTGACAGTGACAGAAGTAAAAATTTGACATCTGGCATTTACATTGACAAGCAAGGAAGCAACCATTGGCCAAGTTAGCCAACATAAAATATATGTGTAAATATATTTTTGGGAGAACAGAAATCTGTTAGTGTCTAAATAAAATTTTATTTCTTGATTAAAGATGTCGCTAAATGTATTTATCTAAAATATTGACAAGAAAAATTCAATAATTCCAATATGTAGGTGTTTCACACCAAAAATACAATTTTCCGTTTTTTGTTGACGTCTCACGCGCTTTTAGAAAAATTAATAAAAAAATCGGGTAGTTATTCGTGTTTATCGCGTTTAAAAAGTTTGTATATTTTGTGATGTTATGTTTAAAAATGGAAGTGTATTTATAAATGTGAGTCACTACTATTGTTTTTTGTGTTGAAATGCGAAGTTTTTAGTATCTGAATTAATAATTATTTGTTTTTTCGATAGATGTAATATTATATAGGTAAGTAGATCGCTAAAGTGGAGGTTTCAAAATTCAGATGAACAGATTTGAAATTTCCCTCCTTAAGATACCAATCTCTAGACATGGGCGTACATAAGAGGGATACGCGCTAAAACCCCAATAAAAAATATAATAATACCTATTTCAAAATTTTATTTGCGGATGTCTTTTTTAACCGACTTCAAAAAAGGAGGAGGTTCTCAATTCGTCGAAATATTATTTTTATGTATGTTCAGCGTTAATTCTTTATCACATCCAAATTTCTATGATTTTTTGTTAGAAAGGGGATACTAGAACCCAGACAGCACACCAAATCCTTTGGATATCTACTGAACATCCCAATATCCACTGAATGTCCAGTCCATGGTGGATATCTATTTTATATCCATAAAATGTAATTTATAGACATGCAAATGCCCATAAATAATAGTAATTATATAGCAA
The DNA here is from genome assembly GCA_927349885.1 of Psylliodes chrysocephalus. Lineage (NCBI taxonomy): Eukaryota > Metazoa > Arthropoda > Insecta > Coleoptera > Chrysomelidae > Psylliodes > Psylliodes chrysocephalus. The sequence goes on along the minus strand of OV651824.1, from coordinate 5,664,075 downwards.
ATTATTAAAAAATTACGCCATTGTGCTCGCCATTGTGGCTAATAGTACCGTTCAGATATTTAAAATTAATTTTTTGAAGGTGTATTCAATATCCCATGGACATCCACATATATCAAAGTCTTAGCGCGGACGCAAACCATCGTGGATATCTACTAGATGTAATTTTTGATTTTGCTTCCTAAGTATAGATGGCGATACCACTTTCGTATCTACTCATGCTCAACCCGCCATAATTGAGTTGATCGAAAATTTTTTCGCATTAACTCTATTAGAGACTGGAGTCGAGAATTTCCATTTATTCCTGAAGAGTCCTAATAAGGATGACTTTTTCCTTAGTGGGCAAACTCAAAGGCAGATTGTTGGAAATATTTTTTATCTCTATTTTCTTTCGTAACAATCATTTGGTTACTTATGAATGTCTACTAAAGATACCTATAAAATATTTTGCTAAATATCTGAATTATATATCCTGGGATATAGACGGACATTTGGTTGGATATCCATATTGGATATCCACAAAATATATTCTGTGGATATCTCTGGGATTTCTTGTATTGTCTGGAAGATACTAATTAGATATTTTGCTGAATATCCATAGAATATCTTCTATATTCTGGATATAGACGGACATTTGGATATCCATATTAGATCCACGGAATATTTCTGATATCCTGTGGATATATTGGATATCCACAAAAGATATTCTGTGGATATCTTTGGGATTTGGTGTGTTGTCTGGGAAATGATCTCATGTAAATTTGGTCAGGATCTGCGGTGATGGGATCCATGAGAAAATCAGCAAACTCAATTTGTAATGTCATCTGCCCCAATTTGGAGTCGGTTTTTTAAAATTACTTTTATGACTTAATATTTTCTCCTCTAAAATATGGTTATTACCGATACAGCACAAACACGTTTCAGAAGTATTTCAAAAATATTACATTGAAATATTTGTAATGTATAAATATTACGAAACATCCCAGAAACATTTCTGAAATGTGCCTGAAACGTAAAAATGTCCTGTAAATATAATATTTTACAGTAATAATTTCACAGAAATAAAAATTTGAAATCTTTTAGAAATATTAAATAGTAATATTTCAGAAATGTATTCTAGCTTTTTTATTAATAGATTAAAAAAAAGACATTTATAAAAATATACGTTTATTTAAAACACAAAACTCAAACATTGATTTTTAAACAAACAATTAAATAATTTTTAAACATTATTTCATAAAATATAAAGGCAAATCATCGCTTCATTTCCACAAATTCCTTTGAATGCACTAATCTGAAACAATTAGTTTTTTTTTTTAATTAAGGCCCCAAGTGAAGAAACATTTACTATTATTACAATTTGATTATTAAGATCAATTAGCAATTTTATTTAAATCTAACTTATCAAGATTCTACTCACTATAGTATAGGTACCTTACCTACGAGTCTAATTATGTAGTTACACTACCGTTAACTTATAACACTTAACCGCACTATACTTTGCTTTCATCAAACATCAGTGAACTAACTGAAAAGGCTTGGTCCTTTTGAGCAGTGGCGGCTCGTGGAGTGGTTCACAGTGACAGAATATAGGTATCAGTACAGATGTATGAAAAAACTTTCAGTGTTTTAGAAAGTTTATAATATACCTTTCTAAAATACTGACAGTTTTTTTACCTATATCTGTACCGGGATCTATATTCTGCTACTGTGAACCCCCAAAATTTTGGTTACAAGCCGCCCCTGCTTTTGAGTCTTCTTATTAGATTGGCATTATTGAGGAGCTGCATAATCTCAAGATTTCCATGTTGGAGCAGTCATTGTTGGTGACTACTGGCAAATTTTTGTATTGTATTTTTAATAGTCTACACTTTAAGGTCCCTATGAAGATCAGTATTGTGGCAGTACCAGGGTGCATCGACGATGTTCCTTAATAGTTTATTCTGGAAACGTTAAATAACTTCAATGTTACTTTTAGTGGCGAATCTCTTCATTTTCACCAATTCTTTTAAATGCACTAATCTGAAACAAATTATAGGTAATTAAAAAGGTCTATTAATATTGTTTTAAATTAACTATAATAAAACAAATAATACTCATGCCTACACAAAACATGAAGCTCCACTTTTCAATCAGCCGTAGAACTAATAAATAAAACTGGTGGAGGGACAGAAAATGTAGGTTATATTTAAATAGAAATAAGAATATAAAATGCCTATAAATTTAATAAACGAAATGGCGTCACTTGTCTCAGAGAAGAGATTTAAAAGTTAATAAACCTAACCTAAACAAGCATTGTAATACTTGCCTCAATTTCTAAAGACATATTCTGCCTATTCTGATTTCCATATAACAACAACAACAACACAACGCATATATAACAAAAAAAATCTGATGTGTCCAACACATGAATTTCCTATCTAGTTATTACAGGCTTTTTCCAGTTATTTTGTACAACCTATTGCAGCACCTCTATAAATGTTTAGAGGATAAACTAAATATATACATTTTCCACAGACATCTACCTCGAAACATTTTTCTATAGATATTCATTGAAAACGAAAATACTGAAAAATTTAAATTTAGCACTTTTCCTACAATTTTTCCATTACGGTCCATTTTAGAAAAATCATGAATAAACAAAAATTATAGAGATCGATATCGCAAACAACTTTTATTTCAACAATTTTCATAAAAATCAGAATTTTGCACATTTTGTCAAATTTCTCGAATACGGAAATTTTGACATAAAACAAAAATTATAGATAATAATATTAGAACTTTTATTTGAACTATTTTTTCTCCAAACATAAAAGATATATTCCATAAAATATAAAAACGGCCTCCCATAAAGTACCTCCCCAGATGTTCTGACTTTGTCCAAAATGTAATCATTTCACGTCAGGCCGAAATAAAACTTAAGTTTAAAATGTAATGTTTTTTTCTTTATCCGTTTTTGAGTTTTCTTCAAATTTCGAAATTTACACATTTTCACAAATATCTCGAATACGGTCCATTTTAGAGAAATTATGTAATTGATAAAAATTATAGAGAATTATATTACAAACAACTTTTGTTTGAGCAATTTTTATAAAAAAATATTTTTTTACATTTTGCCAAATTTCTCGAATACGAACCATTTTAGGAAAATTTTGTATAACACAAAAATTTTAGATAATAATATAAGAAGTAACTTTTATTTATTTGAAGAATTTTCTTCCCCAAACGTAAATAACAGATATATTCCATAAAATATAAAGTACCCCCGCCCCCCCAGATGATCCGACTCTGCCCAAAATCTAATCAGCTCATTGGACGCTGGAACAAAGCTAAAGTTTAAAATTTGGTGTTTTTCTGTGTATCGGTTTATGAGTTATGCGACACACACACACACACACATACACACACACACACACACACACACACACACACACACACACACACACACACACACACACACACACACACACACACACACACACACACACACACACACACACACACACACACACACACACACACACACACACACACACACACACACACACACACACACACACACACACACACACACACACACACACACACACACACACACACACACACACACACACACACACACACACACACACACACACACACACACACACACACACACACACACACACACACACACACACACACACACACACACACACACACACACACACACACACACACACACACACACACACACACACACACACACACACACACACACACACACACACACACACACACACACACACACACACACACACACACACACACACACACACACACACACACACACACACACACACACACACACACACACACACACACACACACACACACACACAAACACACACACAACCACACAAAAACACACACAACACACACACAACACACACAACACAACACACACAACACACACAACACACACAAACACACGCACACGCACACGCACACGCACACGCACACGCACACACGCACACACGCACACACGCACACACGCACACACGCACACACGCATGCACGCACGCACGCACGCACGCACGCACGCACGCACGCACGCACGCACGCACGCACGCACGCACGCACGCACGCACACGCACACGCACACGCGCACGCGCACGCGCACACGCACACGCACACCCGCACACGCACACGCACACGCACACGCACACGCACACGCACACGCACACGCACACGCACACCCACACGCACACGCACACGCACACCCACACCCACACACACACACACACACACACACACACACACACACACACACACACACACAGAGAGATAGACATCGCGAAAATAGTCAAAACGGATTCAGGGGACCTCAAAACGTAAAAATCCGTCGAAAACTCGAGGTCGAAAAAAATCATGATTCCTATACTTTCCTGATATCTGTATACAGATAGGAAAGTAAAAAGGAAATGGCAAAAACCGAGAACTCAATTCTATAATTATTTAGAATATAGGGTTGTCTCTTGCTGGACATTGGATGCAATTATGAAGACTAGTCTTCATAGATGCAATAAAATAACTACATACCATTTTTGCCAGATGAAAATTTTCTGGAACAGTAGGATGGGTGAGAAAAAACAGTAGATCATCGAAACTGAACATTACATTTTAATACAGGGGGAAATAATTGTAATTTTACAGTATAATAGTATAAATAAAAAAAAAATCATATAAGAAACGAAAAATAAACATTTTTGGCTTTTATTACCCAAATCAGAAATTAAACAGTAAAAAAAAAAACAAATGAAAAATAATAAGTACCTATTTCTCTCAGATCAGTCTGAAATAGATAATTCAAATATGTTGTGTTTGTCATGCATATTCTTATTGTGATGCCCTATTATTTTTTTGTTGCATTTTAAATCAAAACATGATGATTCTCTGGAAGTTAAATATTTTTTGTGTGGCGCAATACTGGCTGTATTCAACTTATTACGCTGATTTGACTTCAGCACATTTACTTGAGAAAATATTAATTGTACATTTGCTGAAGAACGAGGCGAACGTGATAAATTGAGAAAAAAATTTGCCAAGTTGGCAAAAACAGTGGATTTCATGCCTAAAACACTGGCAACACTGCTACATACATATCCCATCTTGATCTTCTTACAAATCAGAAATTCTTTATTGGTGTTGGTGTTTTACAACATAACTCGTTTAGTAACCTTTTGTGTAATATGTATACCATGTTTCAGAAACATTTTGAGTGAAATATTCGATTAAAATATTTCAGAAACTTGTGCTTGAAATGTTATGAGTTTGAAATATTTCTGAAACACTTCGGAAATAATGTGCTCTGTATGGGTAATTTCACGAAGTTTACCTAATAGGCATAACGAAAACATTAATTTAACAGTACTTATAAAACAAATAATTATCATTAAGATTGGTCCGCGGATGCTTTGTTTCAAAAATACAGGGTGTTATTTTTTTATTTTTTCGATTTTTTTCAAAATATTTCCGAAACCGCTTTAACGATTTAAATCAAATTTTAGTTGTTCAATGTAGGCACCTACAATAAAGCATATAGTATAAGAGCCCACTGCAAATTTCGACCGTCATCTGATAACGAAATGAAGTATGCTCCAAAGGCATGTGACAACATTGTACTTTACCAAATTGCACCTGTGCCAATCCCTATCCTGAGCAAAGTGGCTAAAAAAAATTATTTTATATTCAAAAAATCACATAAGACATGACAGCGACAATTGTGTTTTCCCTGAAAATAACAATCCTAATTCATTGTAAACCTAGCTTTTAAACCTGAATTATTAATATTTTTACCTACCTTTTAAACCATATTTATGTATGAAAGGAAGAAGGATAACATTGTATAAACAATTTGCAGAGATAGTCAATAATAATTATAAACTCTTGTTAGACAATTATTTTAAACCATAATCATAGTAGTTTTTTGTCGTTTCTATAGCAACCCGTAAAAATGAATCACAACAATAGACATACAAATAAATTTTTAAATCAGCAAACATTGATTCATATTTTTAATGATTTTTACCTACTAATCGTAGATAGATGTTGTTGTTCGATGTTAAGAGGAAGAAAATGTTTCTCTTTAACGATATATATCAAGATATATTTGAATGTAATTTTCTGGAAAATTTTAAGGGCAAACAAAATTAGCGCTGTCATGCCTTATGTGATTTTTTTAATATAAAATAATTGTTTTAAGCCACTTTGCTCAGGACTGGGATTGGCACAGGTGCCATTTGGTAAAGTACAATGTTTTTCCATGCTTTTGGAGTATATTTTATTTCGTTATCAGATGACGGTAAAAATTTGCAGTGGGCTCTTGGGCTAATATATTTTAACAATAAAAAGTAATAAACAGGTTTACCATGAGCACGCGTGCGAACAAGCATTGTAATAATTTTTAATACAACATTTGTACGCCACTGTCTTTTCACTTTTTGATAGCACAATTAGTTAGACATTTAAATGACTAATAAATGCCCCGTTTACTATTGTTTGAATTTCAGCTTCGTTTAGGAGATGCAAAATTTTATTGAACTTTGTTAAATAACAAGCTTAATATAAATCTGTGAAAAAAATCTACTGTGTATTGTCATATTTATTGACTTGTTATAATTTTAGATACTGTTGATTGTTTTCCAAATTTTTCTTTTATTGGTTGTAAAATTGTAAAATACTGTCTGTATCTCTGAAACAAAGGATCTGTGAATCTATATGTTTGAAACACTCTGTCTAGGTATAGGTTATTTAATTGAAAAGGGTTCTTTTTCTAATTTTGACATATATAAGTAACAGTTTTTGTAATCGCAGTAAGTGTCAAAATTATCTACTTTACGCAACCAGTTGCATAATGTTGAGCATTATGACACTGGTTTCAAAAATTCATTGTCACCAGTTTCTAAAAGAAAACAAATAAAAATAAACCTTTTTTGGTTTTAATATCAATAATATGCATTATTATTGAAAGTTTATATCAAAGAAGGGCAGGTTGACTTATAAAAATAGTATTTGGTTAAAATAACAACCTAGTAATATTGTTGTTTTGGTCTTTATTTTCTATTATAAATCAGCACAAAAATAATAAAAATACAATACACGACAAAATAACTTTAATAAGCCAAATAAACACACTACAAGTCATTGAGAATAAATAATTAATATCATGTTCTATTTGTCAATAAAATATGATGCATAATAATTAATAGTATGTTCTATTTGACAATAGAATGATGCATAAGCGACTAACAATACAAGAAAGTAGTAATATTAGTTGCATAGATGTCAATAATTTCTTACCAAAACAATTTTATGAATAATCTAGTCAAAATTAGAAAAAATATTGTATGTGACACGTTACGAAATGCAGTTTTATGTAACTCGTTCATGTTGCGGGACATCGCTCATAAATAGCTATTATACTTACGGTATTAAAAGTAAGTTGTTTTTATTTCAGTTCCTAAAATGACTATTTCAAAGAAAATTTCGTGGACCCTAACTGTATCCACATTTATATTACATTGTACAATGGACGATTATCTTCGGATGCCATATATGGAAACTTAATATAGATGTCCCAGCCCCTAACAGGGGTCGTCGTAGGCCCATATACAAGGTAAGTCAATCTCAAATTTTTGAATACAAACAAAAAATAACAAATATCGATATTTGTTGCAAACTAATTTGAAATATGCAAACTTTTGTAGTATATATACTCCTCTTTTATAGTTTATTTTTGTGAAAGAAAAAATGTAGCTGGTAACGGTTAATTTGTTTCCTACACGGGGTCCCCTACATTTTCTTAGGGACAGTATTGCTATTTTTTAAACGGTAACAGATAGAAAGTTGGTCATATAAGACAATAGTTGCGCAGTTTTGTGCTCACTAAAATTGTGCCATGGAACCTTTGATATCTACAGGGAGATTCAAAATATCGCACAAAAAATGAATGAATTTAAAGAAATGATAATTTTCATTCTTTGTCCCATATTTTGAATCTCCCTATAGACATCAAAGGTTTCTTGTCACCATTTTAATGAGCACAAAACTGCACAACTTTTGTCTACTTTAACCAACTGTCTATCTGTTAACGTTTAAGAAATAGCATACTGTCTCTATAAATAGTATAGCCACAATTTAAAATTTTTATCATTTTTTTTTTAAGAAAATCGTCGTATAAACTAATCTAAATTTTAGAATAGTATTTTTTACACATTTTTGCTTTCACTAAAAGTAAATGAATGCTGGGAACTACTAAAAGTTTGTATGCGATGGCTATATTTTGTATAAGACAAAATATTTTATAAGTTAAAACTTTAATTTACTCGGAAATTTGGAAAAGTTTCATATTAAACAATGAATTTGGTTGGAAGAACCAGCTATTTTTCTTATATTAAATATTATAGGAGAGGATGTGAATATTAAAACATGGCAACAACGCTGTAAAATATTAGAATGTTTACATGATATACAAATGTTTTATTTATTCCAATCATTATGCTTTTGTATTTTGGGTGCTTTTATCGATAGCAAAGACATTGTTTTAAAATATTCAACAGCGGCAGCAAAAAACGTTTATTAAAGAGCAGTAAAACCTACATTCAAAAGAATAACTTTAGATATTTTTGATTAGTCCGTTTACGAGTTATCGCCGATTTATTTTTAAATATTTCTCCTTTTTCATGTCCCTGTATTTACGAGCATCAGTTAAGGTAAAAGATGACTGTCAAATGAAGTTGATATTTAAATGTGTGCTTTATTTGCCGCGTTTGAGAATCCACATCGGATGCATCTGAGATGTTGTGAATTTTTTATCACGTGACAGAGAATTAGATCTGAATGTAGATGTAATAAACAAACGCTCTAGACTTTATTTGGTCACGTAATAAAATGTCAATGACAAGTTAGAAGTTTATACTTATTAAATTTGACTTTTGAGGCTACAAATCAACGTAAATTTGAAATATAAACAAAAATTGAACAAACCAATCACTTTTATATTCATGCATTATATTCAACATACTTTGATTTTCTTTTACTATACGGAGAATGGTCACACTGCGCAGCTTTCTGAGTGCCTTTTAAAAGGAGATAGAAAACTCCGCCATTTTGATCCCTTATTACGTGTTGCCTACATCTTGGCGCAATATTTTTAATAGGTGCGTTTTAATCATCCGCTTCTGCGTCGGAATTGTCGGTTTTCTTGTTTTAATCTGACAGGTTAAAACGACTAAACCGACAATTCCGGAAGCAGAAGCGGATGATTAAAACGCACCTGATATTTTGCTTGCTGCTGTCAGTGTCAGTGAATATTATTTTTGGAGTCACAGTTTATTGCTAAAGAATCAGTTAGCTCACTCGGACCAGTTGAAAGTTCCAAAATAACATCCACTCCAGGGATACAAATTCAGGATGCATAGAAGACTGCTGTTTTATTATAGGCGGTTGTCATATATTGTATTATCCGAGTTGCGCAGTGTATAAACTGGAACATTGAGATCAAAAGTGCCGACGCAGAGTGAGCGATCTGATTCTTTAGCTATAAACTGTGGCATATGAATCAAAATGGCCGCGCCCTATGTTGGGCCTGTCGAACCTCTCTCTTGCACCGTATAGTAATCAAAGTATGTGTCTATCTCCTTTTAAAAGGCACTCAGAAAGCTGCGCAGTGCGACCATTCTCCGTATAGTAAAAGAAAATCAAAGTATGTGGTTTAGTCCACGGATGATTAAAACGCACCTATTAAAAATATTGCGCCAAGATGTAAGCAACACGTAATAAGGGTTCAAAATGGCGGAGTTTTCTATCTCCTTTTAAAAGACACTCAGAAAGCTGCGCAGTGCGACCATTCTCCGTATAGTAAAAGAAAATAAAGTATGTGGGTTTAGTCCGATTAGTGACAGTTTAACACGCTTAAATGTCATTTAAAAGCACCCTAAAAAACTCCGCTTTTGTCCCGCTCCAGCCCCTGACTATCCGAACTCGCCTATATTATGTTCGAAGGTGTAACCTGACAAACCGGGTCCTAACCTAGTTTTATAAATATTTAAAACATTGGCCTAAAATACGTCTAGTAGATCCCCATGAAGTGATTTTTGTAGGACCCCAAAATTTCGTTTAGAGTTCAATGTAGTAATGGAGGAAGAAAAAAGTAAACACAAAAATAGATTAAGAATAGTTTTATTAAAACTGATGTCTTATAGCGGGAAATTTACATTATTGTGACGAAAGTCTAATTTATTTGTAGTTTATTTATTTAAAAACACACTATTTACAATTTATTTCAGACGTACTATTTAATTTATGTAATATTTAGACACTAACTAACAATTCTAATTTATTTCTTACACTTTAACTTTTCAATACAATGTTCTACATTAAATTAAACTCGCCGCTGATACGTCGGCTATATATATTAGTCCAACTCCGCTACTGGAAGATACGAGAGGCTCTCGAACATTCCTTTTTATGACTAAGCGGCACTCTCCGCCATTCCAGTCGCTTCCAGTGCATCAGCGGCAGACATTCCGTCGTATTCTTGTACATTCGCGACGCGGTCCGGCTGTTTCCACACGTCAGCGTTGCTTCGATCACGAGATGATTGTGTGCGTATACAGGGTCGGATCAGGAATTCATGATATTATTGTTTGTTTTGTTTAACATAACCCATGTGTGACCTTTTCCATGTCTCATATCTAATCGGAGGGATATTAAGTTCCCATGAACGGACTAAAGTATATGTCTATAAAGATAGCATGGCAAAGTCATAAGCCCGCAGAGCGACTTATACTACACTAGTGGAAAAAATTAAGGGATAAAAAAAATCTCGATTTTTGCGATTTTTTGAGTGGCTGTATCTTTGGTAAAAATGATCGTACGTGAATAAAAAAAAGCAATTGGAAGCTTGAAATGTCTAGTTTATGGATCTTGCAATAAAAAAAATTCCAATCAACAATTAGCACATAATCCTGATGAATATCATGGATAGAAAAACACGATCCTTCAATTTCTTCAAAAATTCACTCGCATGAAACAATGAAACGGCTTGATGGATCAGGTTGAAATTTTCTAGGGCTTTCGGGGGAACAATGGCCTGTAAGATGCAAACTCAATATTATTCATTTTCCCAATATTCTCAATGTGACACGTGATTTTCTAAAAAAACTCAAAAAGACCTGTTTTCTGAAATTCTTCAACGTCTTGCTAGGGATGAAAAAAAAATTCTCGTGAAAGATCATGCTAGAACCTTGTAGAGAATGAATCGAAGTTTCCGAAACCCCCCTTCCATTTTCTGAGCGGCCATTGGTTCCTGAGATATTGACGAGAGAAGAGGAAATTACGCATTTTCGTCCATTTTCTGATAACTCTCGAGGCCATCAAAAAAAGGAATTGAAGCTAACTGAACCACCTTTCCAATGCATATAGTGGTTATGTCGAGAAAATTTTTTTTCAAGTCCGTACACTAAAAATTAAAAAAAATGTTTTTTTTTTTTTTTAAATGTTCCATACATGATATTCATCAGGATTTTGTGCTAATTGTTGGTTGGAAAATTTTTTATCGCAAGATCCATAAACTAGATACTTCAAGCTTCAAACTACTTTTTTTTATTCACGTATGACCATACAGCCACTCGAAAATAGCAAAAAAAATTTTTTTGATCCCTTACTTTTTTCCACTAGTGTATATTTTTTGGCTAATTTTTTGCTATTTTTTTAACCAATTTTTAATTTTACTGCTCCTGCCGTTACCGAGAAACATTGACCATGCTAGCTTGATACTAAAGTTACAATGGCCAGTGCTGTATTTCTGTTTCTACGAGCCCTAACACAAAAATGTTCGGACACCAATTGATTTTGCGAAAAAGTTTGAAAATTTCCAAGAGCGTACCTACAAAATTTTAACGTTCGAACTCGAAATCGTGTACTCCATCCCATATATTATTTCCCTACCACGGCTGCCGACGTTCAGAGGTCTTAAGTGAGTCAGAGTTACCTGAATTAAGGAAACCAGAACCGCATTTAGTTGTTCTTGGTGCATTGTGAGATATTATTATAACATAGTTGGATTTATTAGAGGGTGTTTACAATATTTTTTATTTTAATTTGGTGAATAGCTGTAGTTAGATTAAATTACAATTAGGAGTATAGAGTTAGTTTTTTTTTTAAGTTGTTAAGTGTATTTTTGTGAAAGATGGGAAAAATAAAACCAACATACAAACGGAAAAATAAGCGACTGGCTCGATTAAGGTAATACCAATTTATATTTAAAATTAAATAATATTGATTTATTTTTTGTTCTATATGTTAGGTACTTGAAAAAAAGAATGGAAAATTATTCTGAGGTGGAAAAGTAATCTTTCGGTAGTCAATACATCAGAGGACAACACGTAAGTAAAGCAAAATTTTACAAAAATGTTTTATGTTATAATATAGTCTAGTAATGAAAAGCATTCTATGTTCTGCATTCTATGTATATTATGTAAGAAGTGTGTCAAATTTATGCACAACTTTAATAGGAAAATATTTATAATGTACAAAAAAGCAAAACCAGTAGAGTCAACTACTCACTTTTAACCTGTACGTGAATGTCATAGGCTCTAATAGAAAAATTAGGGTAAAATTTGATTTTACACACTTGTGTGAATTTATACTTGAAATATATTTTTTTTTCAATAATTTGCCATTCTGATGAACTAATGTTCTTGTCGATTGACATTAAATGTAACTTTTAGTGATATTTCTCGATTTTAGAAGTACCTAACACTTTTACTGCCTAGGCTTTAAAAAATTACTTTTTTTTCTTTTCAAAACTTCTGCATGGGCATCCGGCCAAAAAAGGTTACTGTAATAAATTAAATACAAAGTTACTATAAGTATATTTAATCAAAAATCATAAAATACGATATATTAAAAATGCGTGAGTTATATCAGTTATACTTAAAAGAGGTTTTCATTTTAGTTCCATTTTTTAAACACACTGTATAAACAATCAGAAAAAAATAGATATTTCACATGGCAGAGACTCGGTTTCGCCTCGCCAATGAAATGCTAGCTGCGGTAATAAATCTATTACTTCTCTGCCTAGTTAAACAAACAACTATGTTCTTGATTGTTAGGCATTAACTTGATGAAATCCATCAAAATTGTAACTATGCGATTCTCTCATATTATATAGAAACTCCCAGTGAAAAGGTTTCATCATACTTAAAAAACCAAAACATAGCTTTCAAAAACAATAATACGCTTGGGATATTAAAAACAAAAAGGACAAAATTGTTCCATTAATAAATTGGGAGTATATAAAGTAAATTATGGTAGTTGTCCAAAATTGTATACGGTAATACGGGCCATACTTTCAAAAAACCCTATTCAGAACATTACAATAGTTATATCAAAAACAAAAATCATTCAACTTTTTCAAATCATATTTTGGCTGAAAATTCAGATAACCTCTTAAATGCTCAATTAAGTATTAATAACTCACCTTTAATAAATCTCTTTATCTACGCCCGTCTCACTGCTTTTAAATCAATCAAATAAACAAGCTAAAGTGTCAAAATCTATTTAAATTTAATAACAAAATACTGTCACAATTTAAAGTAACAAGTAATAATAGCTTTTTTCTACGTTTAAACAAAAAACAAAACTTTATTGAACTATATTTAGTGAAAAAACTGGTTCTTCATTGCACTAGTGCAATAAAAATTTTATTGCACTCATCTGTCATTTTACTAAAGCGTTTTATGATCATGACAAACATAAATATTCAAATCAACGCCAAATATTTAGTCTATTTTCATTTTCTGTGTTACGTTTTAAAAACAATCGCATATTTTATATTATTTTCAATCATTTAACAAATAAATTAATAAAAAAATGTATTTTTTTAAAAAAGGCATTACAAATTATGAACACAAAATGCCTCAAACAAAGGTACACGATCCGACTACTATGATTTGGATAATACAACTGCAGTTCTATAAAACATTTTTTGGTTTTAGCAAGAACGTAGAAAAAATATTGTATGCAACTTGTGCAAAAAGTTTTATTGCACTTGTTGTATAAATAACTATTTAAGCTTGTTCTTCAATATCAGATGAAAAACTTTCCGAATCACTCATTTTATTACTAGAAAATGCAAAAATACGTTAAAAATGAATTATTTTTGACTCATTGTTTATGACAATATTATCGTTACTAAGAAAAAAAAAGTTTTTATTCAATTGTTAGAACAGCTACCCAACATTTCGATGTGTCATCAATCGACATGTAGGTAGTGGTGGAAAACAATAACCCTAAAGTCTTAGACAAAAATTATAATTAGCGTTTATTTTTACATTTAGAGGCGTAGATAAAAATTTGTACAGTATACGTGTGATAACGGTTTATTAAGGTACTTCTGCGATTGCCCAACTCATGCTACGCACTCGTTGTGCAAATTTCGCATACGTACGTTAATAAAGCTCTTATCCCACTTATATTAGTTTACTTAGTATATATACAATGAAAATTTTCGATTTTGTCAAAAACAAACGTACTTTACTCTTGAGCAAAATTCATATTTTTTGACAAACCTCGTATACCACTGAAACAATTTGATATTTGATGACTGTATTCAAGGTTTTAGGTAATGCAGAACTTTTTATGAAGAATAACTATTTTTCCTAAAATCAATAATAATTTTTTTTCCATATGGTTCCAACTTAAGTAGACTGTATATTAGGCACCGAAATGTAAATAAGTCACATTCGAAGAAGAAGTTGTACTTTGTAACAATTGTCATGCAGACTTTTTAATTTTTATTTTTTAATAAAAGTGTGTGAGAATCTACTGTTTGATTTTACTCATTTAAGAAAATAACTGTTTTAATACACAGACCGCTTAGCTTTTTTGATACACTATAATTGTTTTAGATAACAATTTTAAATAACAATATTTTTAGAATGCGTAGCAGTACCACTTCTACCACCAAATTCTCCTGTAGATATTTTGGCTACGCCATCTTCAAGTCGTCAGGAGGACAAACGTCAGCAAAAGCGAAGCTATTTAGAATATACCACTTCAAGGGATAGTGTCGTTGAGGAAGAACTTAAAAATAAAAAAAAGTAATCATATGTATATTACTAAATCCGTATATTTCAATGGGTGATAAATACCTACAAAGCCGAAATGTAAAAAAGTTGTTAATCAAGTTATTATTTATATTTTGTAAAATATTTATGTAATTTTTTTATTTTAGGACAAAAAGAAATGAAATTTGTTTGAAAGGTCTAAGAATTGTGGATGCCCAGTACCTAATTCAGCAGGTGTTAAACTTTCCACATCATGGATTATTTAACTGCAGTGGTGACAACGTCAAAATAGTTAAAGAGGTCAAAAAAAGGCCTACATTCAAAATTTTTGTTGCAATATCTGCGAAGAAACGTTTAGCATTAATAGTGAAAATCCTCAAAGCAAAACACTTCGAGTTAATGCTTCAGCGGTTAAAGGAGCTATTTCGATTGGAATTGGGTCAAGTCAGTTGTCGGAGTTATTAAGCAGTATGGATATACCTCCTATACCTGAACGGATGTATCGTAATATTCAAAATGATCTGGGGGACTATTACCATGAAGCTGCTTGGAGTTCGATGATAGAAGCTGGACAAGAGGAAGCTACGTTAGCAAAAGAGAATGGGGAAGTTGATAAGAATGGTTATCCATTAATAACGGTAGTAGCTGACGGATCTTGGGCGAAACGGTCTTATAAGACTAATTATAGTTCAAACTCAGGAGCAGATGCGATTATAGGATATCGCACTAAAAAAAATTTATATTTAGGTATAAAAAACAAATACTGCTCATTTTGTAAATTGTTTGGCGAGGAAAAGGACCATAGATGCTACAAAAATTGGGATGGGTCTTCAACTGAAATGGAAAGTAAGACTATTTTAGATGGTTCACTGTAGTATGTATATGCATGGATTGAGATATAAATATCTTATTGCTGATGGAGATAGCAGTGTTTATCAAAAAATATTAGAAAGCAGACCATATGGTAACATGGTAGTAGAAAAAATAGAATGCCGAAACCATTTGTTGAGAAACTGTTGTGCACGTTTGCGTGATATTGCAGGAAAAAGGTACAGTACCGCAGGAAAGTTAGTTCCAGTCAAATTGCGTAGTTTGTTAAAATCTAATATTTTAACGCTACGAATTGCTAGCGACAAAGCTGCTAAACACCATCGAGAATCTGAAGTTGCAATGGAACTTAAAATAAAAAAGCTAAAGCATGACATATCTAATAGCCCATATCATGTATTTGGTAAGCACGAGAACTGTTCTAAATATTTTTGTACAAAGTTAGGAAATGAAGAGAATACGGACTACACAGTGGACCTGACAGAATGCGGAATGATGAAAGATATATTGTCATGTATATCAAGAATAAAATTCCATGCAGATAGTTTAATTAAAAACCTTAATAATAATTACGCAGAACAATATAACAACGTCATTGCAAAATTTTTAGGTGGGAAACGAATTAATCACACGTCAAGAGGTAGTTATGAACTAAGATGTCATGCTGCAGCTTTATCATATAACACTAAAGGTCTATACCATTCCTCATTCCATAAAAACATTACAGGGAAAAGTCCTGGCCAGTACACAAAACAATTTGTGTCAAAAATTGTTTGTAATGTAGAAAAAAGAAGACGGACACTTAAAAAAAGAATAAAATTTAGAAAGCATGAGAAGAGACTATCACAACTAGCAGATGAGCATTATGGCCTACATGCGAAGAAAATTTTGGAAATTGACCCAGATGAATTTAAAAAAATTAAGCATCAATTTCTTGAAAATTTAAAAGTTTCCAGTGTAGAAGCACAAAATATTTTTGAGAAAACCTTAAGCCAAAGAAAATCCGATGAGTGGTTTGAGGAGCGACGGAAAAGATTAACTGCTTCAAATTTTGGACGAATTTGTAGACTTCGGGAATCTACTAATAAAAATAAAGTTGCCATGGATATATTAAAAGGTACATTTTCTAGCAATAAAAATACTAAGTATGGTATAGAAAATGAAGACAGAGCTTTAAGGGAGTTGAGTGAATCTTTAGATAGTGAAATATCCAACTCAGGAATATTCATAGATTCCGAACATTCATTTTTGGTTGCAACTCCAGATGGCTTAATCGGTGAAAACCTTTTGCTGGAAGTCAAATGTCCTCCTTCAGCGAAGAATTATACACCAGAAGAGGCTATTGATAAAAAATTTTTAAAATATATGGAAAAAATTAACGGTAACTATAGGTTAAAAAAAACACATCCATCCTATTATCAAGTACAGGGTCAACTTCATGTGAGTAAAAGAAAATTTTGTTATTTTACTATATGGACACCAAAAGGAATTCTTTATCAAAGAATTGAAAGGGACCAGAACCTTTGGAGGGAAATGTTGTCAAAATTAACGAACTTTTATTTCGAACATTATTTAACAATATTATTGGAAGAAATTGTAAATAATGAATAATTTATTGTAATCAAATGTACTATAATTAAATATTATTATAATTTTTAGTGTTTGTAGGAATAAATCTGTAAAGCATTTATTTATTAATTTATTTATAGCCGTAGTACACTCGCATGTAATAGCTTACATACATGCTCAAATAAGCTATTACTACTACAATGATAGTGTTCATAAAGTATTCTGTAACCTAATGTGTTAATTATCTTAACACTTTACACAAGGGTTGCATACAATATTTTTTCTACTACCGTACACATTATCCACTAATATTAGAAATATAAAAGTTCCTTTTTTTCACTAGTGCGTAAATTATTTTACGCACTAGTGAAAAAAAATAATTGTCAAATGTTACTTTACGCACTCCACGGAGTGTAAAACTCTTTACGAACTAGTGAAAAAAAAATTTGACAAAAATTGTACATAGCAACAAAATATAATGTTTTATTTTATATTACCATTTATATGCTATATCCTTCTAAGACAAATAAGTAAATTATTTTTGCTTTTATCTATTTAGTCCCCAACAAGTTATCAACAGTTTTTTATTTTAATTATAATTTTCTCTAAATGTCAGTGATTTAATTAAAAGTAAACAAACCGTGGATGTCGATTTTGGTAAAAGTAAATAGTCCGTGGCTGTGTGGATTAGAAGAACTGTCAATCTCTAAACTTTTATTAGTATATCATCACAGAACACGACAAAAGTATAAGTTGAAGATTAATTTCTAAAGCCAAATCACTATGTACTTTACGCACTAGTGAAAAAAGTAACTATTACATTTCTAATATTAGTAGATAATGTGTACGGTAGTAGAAAAAATATTGTATGCAACTCGTGTGTAAATTCCCTTTCTTTACTCATGTGATTGTCGCACAAGCCGTAGGTGAGTGCGACAACATTCACATTCGTCAAAAAAGGGTAACTTTACACACTAGTTGCATAAATATTTTTTGTATCAAAGGAACTAAAATATGTAATTCATTCCTTTATTTTAGGGACTAAAGTGTCGTTTTTATTCCCTTAGGACTAAAATATTTCAGTCCCTTAATACATAACATGCTATATTTATATATTTAATTTTTATTGTTACACTGTATGTGGCATGGATTTTTTTGTTTGCCTTTTTTGGATTAACAAAATATTATTTTAATGATTTAAAAATAAACTGTCAGTATCAATCTGTACCTAAACATATACAAAATGAAATCATACGACGCACCAAGAAAGCACCAAATTTTTAAACTTTTTTAATCTACTTAAAAAAGTATATAATACACTAGATTAATTTTATTAAAGTACTATATGGGCTTATATACATTATATTACATTAATTTTATATGTAAAAATGTGGGTACCTAGTTCACTGCACATCCAAATTTATATTTAAAATAAAGAAAGTTTCAGGTTTAAAATTGAACACCAAGTTTTATAATAATACTTTCCCTAATTCACCCCCTTACGAGTTAATTTCAGGAATATCAGGAATAATATTTTCTTAAAAAAGTGACAATAAAAAGTGTTCAGGCCAGGCCAGGCTTTTTGCGAGACACTGTATATATATTTAGAGAGCAATCCATAATATATTAGAAAATAATTAAAAAAAATTATAATCACATAAATGTGATTTACCTTTTAGAATATCGTATATACAGCAAAGTGTACTAATCTTTATAAAAAAGATTTATATTCTACAAAATCTTTCTTAAATTTTTTAACATTCACAAATGTTTTAATTTAAATGTAGTAACATGCACGTGTGAGGTACAAAATACCTTAATCCGTCTATAATTATCGATTTTTAACAAGATGGAGACCGGACATCGTGGAAGAAAGACAGCGAATTTAGTAAAGGATTTTAACTCGATTAAAAAGCGTTGTTTCTTTTTCCATTTTCTAAAAAAACTAATAGACCTTTTTGAAATCGGTTTTCGGTGATTTTCCTTCTGATTTATTACCTTGGAAAGTGGCAGATTTATATAAAAAACGAAAAAAGCTGACTTATTATTTTTATGAAATGAAAATTTGTTGTTATTTTCACAGTTTTCAACCGCCCTCTGTTTCCATAAAAAAATTATTACGATGTTGCCAAGCCAGCACTTTTTTAGATATCAACACGTTCTTTATTGTACGTTTTAAATTTTTTTAAAATACTCTTTAGTTTTTTCATAATTTGGGAAAAAGAATAGCATTGAAACTCCTATACCCGAAAATATCATATGCTTTTCATTTATAAGACATAATATGTATTGTTTACATCATATTTATGAAATTGTTTTTAAATAAACTAATATTGATTAATAAAACTAAACTAATGTTGATAAAAATGCAATATCTGCTGACACATAAATGTTTGAACACGTCAGTAAAACAAATAATAGCAAGCCATGGAAACAAAAAAAGTGTTTCCATTTTGACAGTTTAACTTGAGAATTAGTTCGATTATCAATTGGCTCCAAAATGTCGCGTGGTAAAGCAACAAATGGTGCAATTAGAGAATTAATAGTAAAACTGTTTAACCAAGGAAAAACCTTTCGGGATATTGCTAAACAAATAAAAGTCCACGGTGTCAGATATTGTGAAAAAATATGGAGAAACGGGTTCAACTCAAATGTAAGGGAAATACAGCAAAATGAAATGAAGAAATAATTGGAAATGTTTCACGAGAAACGTGTCGTCGCTGGATCCATAGGTCTGGTTTACATTTTTATAAGGTACGTAGGTTACGTTTAAGGAAAATATCATTTTTATGCAGTGAAATCATTGGTTTAGGCAAAAGAAAAGCCGTTGCTGACGGAAAAACAAAAGAAAAGACGATTAGCGTGGGCAAACGAACGGGCAATGTGGACTTTTGAAGACTGGAAAAGAATAATTTTTAGCGATGAATCAAAATTTGATGTTTGCGTGGGTGACCATCGATCACGTGTTATAAGAAACAAAAATGAAGCCTTTCACAAAGACTGCCTAAAGAGAAAAATAAAATGTCCATCAGTTGTTATGGTATAGGGAAGCATGTCTGGTTTCAGTGTTGGAAAACTGCACTTTATAGACGGAATTGTAAACGCAGAAAAATATCAGAACATTCTTGAAACCAATTTGTTAGTGTCAATTCCAATTTTATCACCTGATGGAAACTTTACTTTTCAACAAGATGGTGCCTCCTGCCATACAGCCAAGACCACAAGAAAGTGGCTGCAGGACAACAATATTTTCGTCCTTGACTGGCCCTCCAGCATCCCTGATCTAAATATAATCGAAACTGTATGGCACAAGATGAAGCAGCAATTAAGAAATTATCCACAGCGCAACATTTCTGATTTGCGGGTAAAATTGCAAAATATATGGGATTCTTTTACCGCGGAAGATTGCGAAAAGCTTGTTAAAACTATGTGATAGAATAAAAGCTGTTATTAAGGCAAAGGGAGATTCAACCAGCTATTAATGTGATTTGTCCGAACATTTATGTGTCAATAAATATGCATTATTATCAACATTAGCTTAGTTTTATTGATCAATATCAGTTTATTTGAAAACAATATCATAAATATGATGTAAAACAATACATATTGTCTTATAAATGAAAAACATGATATCGAATCCCTTAAGAAAATTTTCAAACTTTTACGAAAAATCGGTTGGTGTCCGAACATTTTTGTGTTCGGGCTCGTATGAGACATATCAAAATCGGGTTTGCGGCATATTTTTTTTGCTATTTTTTTGCTCTACAAATATATCAATTTATTTTTTTGCTTTTGTGATTCGTAAGAAACAATGGCCATGCTAGCTTGATACAATGGCTTTCCTTTGGGATGTATCCGAATCGGGTTTGCGGCATATTTTTTTGCTAATTTTTTTTCCACAAATATATATCAATTTATGTTTTTGCTATTGTGGTTCGTAAGGAAGAATGGCTATGATAGCTTGATACTTAAGCTACAGTGGCAAGTGCTGTATCTCTATTTCTATGAGATATATCAATATTAGGTTTGTAGCGGGGGGGGATATCGCGCATGGTGTCATGGCGGCGCAGACGTCATGCGTAGAGTTGGTAGAGTTGTTGCGAAGTACATAGCAGAGGCACCTCTTGGCGACATTGTCAACTTCATTAAATCTGTAGGCTGGTTCACGAGAAAGGAGGTGCCTCTCTACTTAGGAGGATGCACAATGGGCCTAGTGAGGCCTAAGTGCCATGGGTTAACCCACCCTCTACACATTACAGATACAGAGATGCATACGGTGAAAATAAGAATATGCCTTGCCATACTTTCCATTCGAAAGCGGACACTATGGATGGTTGAGTAAAACAAACTCTCTTGAAGGAGAGTATACCCACTTAAATAAATTCTCAAAAATACATTTAATTATTTTGAACCTTTAGAGACATTAAAAGAAGAATTCCACCACTACGACAGTATACAGCAAAGGTGAAATTTTAAGACACCGAAAAAAAAATTGCGACAGTTGTACTTTTTAAAAGAATAAAAAACTGTCAGTAGTTACTTAAGTCCAGTAAAAATACAAATTTTTTAATTTTGTATATACACCCACCATGTTTTTATGCTCTGTATTATATTACATACATAAAAAATGTTTTTTAAAACCCATTTTTGTTATCTTATATATTATTATTATTATATAAAAAAAATAGTAGTGTATTCAATTGGGTAATAAAATGCAGGTAAAAAAGTCACCACTTGCGAATCCTGATCAGGCAAAAATTTCCGGCATCCCCAGATGCGAAATTTTTAAATTCTCTCCAATACAAACTCTACGCGTGACGTTATGCGCGTGACCGTCCTATTTTTGACACTCTTCATATCCTACCTTTTATTTTTTATACCATGGGTTTGTAGCATATATTTTTATTACGTAATATAATGCGTTCAAGTAATATAAAATGTATATAAATATAAGTATGCTATTAAAAAACTAAAAAGGTAGTAACAAAAATGCTCTTTTGAATTCCCTCCATAAAAAGGAAGTATTGTGAAAAAGTCACCTCCCTAGATTACGAAAAACATGTTTCTCCATTCTGTCTGTCTGTCAGTCCATCCATCCATCCATCCATCCATCCGTCCGTTCGTCCGTCCGTCCGTCCGTCCGTCCGTCCGTCCGTCCGTCCGTCCGTCCGTCCGTCCGTCCGTCCGTCCGTCCGTCCGTCCGTCCGTCCGTCCGTCCGTCCGTCCGTCCGTCCGTCCGTCCGTCCGTCCGTCCGTCCGTCCGTCCGTCCGTCCGTCCGTCCGTCCGTCCGTACGTCCGTCCGTCCGTCTTTCTGTTTTTTCTGTCTGTCTGTTTGTTGTCACGAAATCTCAAAAACGGCTTTATTGAAAAACTTAGGTTTTTTCTGGCTTAAAACCAGTTATACTTCCGATCAGTTATATACTGGGTGAGCAGTTTCTTTTTTAATGATTTTTAGAAGTCGGCCGATTTCGACCAAAATTGGTATCTAAGAATTTTAAAAGCCAAAGAAAAGTTTTTAAAAATTGATAATGGCGTTGTAAGGAATCGCATTTAATCAAAAAAGGTCCCCCTTAAATTAAAATAATAAAACTCGTCCTTTTGGTTTGTGTAACTGGACCTTTTAGAAGCAGCCAATCATTATTCTTGAAAAATACCGAGCGGACTCGAAGTGAGATTTCGGGTGGGATCAAGAGGGAGATCGGCGGAGAAAAAGAGTTTTTGGTTTGGTGGTTTTAATTTTAAATTATTAAAATTTAAATACTTAGGCGTTCTCTGTTTTTACAATTTCTATATCGAGGGAAGTTCTAGGTGAAATACTTTACAGATTTTTTTATTTTTGTGTTGCCGCATAATTTTTATCCTGTTAGGTATCAGGATACTAATGCCCTTATGTTCAAAATTATGATGTTCACGATTATAAGATTCTGATATATCTCATAGAAACAGAAATACAGCACTGGTCATTGTAGTTTAAGTATTAAGCTATCATGGCCATCGTTTCTTATGAACCACAAGAGCAAAAAAATAAATTGATATATATTTGTTGAGAAAAAAAATTAGCAAAAAATACGCCGCAAATCCGATTCTGACAGACAGACGCACGGACGGACGGATGGACCGACAGACAGACAGAATGGGGAAACATGTTTTTAGTAATCTAGAGACCCTAAATCGTGAAAATCTGAAATAATATCGGAAGGTGACTTTTTCACAATTACAATACTTCGTTTTTATGGAGGGAATTACCTTTTTAGTTTTTTATAGTATACTTACACTTATAGATATTTTATATTACTTGAACGCATTATATTATGTGATCCTGGGTATAATTATGATATTGATAACTGATTGGAACACTAAGTAGCTAATGACCAGTATATAATTAGCAACAAAATATGCCATAAAAATCATTTTGATATCTCATTTGGTATAGGAGAGGATTTTCTCAATTTAAAGGGGTTAGTTAATATTACCCGAAAACTACTAAATCAAAAAAATATGCTTTTGGTTGTAAATAGAAAAAAATTATCATTGCTGCAAACCCGATTCTGATGTATCTCATAGAAGCAGAGATACAGCACTTGCCACTATAGGTTAAGTATCAAGCTAGCATGGCCATTGTTTCTTACGAACCACAAGAGCAAAGAAATAAATTGATATATATTTGTAGAGCAAAAAATAGCAAAAAAATATACCGCAAATCCGATTCTGATGTCTCATAGAAACAGAAATACATCACTGGCCATTGTAACTTTAGTATCAAGCTAGCATGGCTATTGTTTCTTGCGAACTACAAGAGCAAAAAAATAAATTTATATATATATATATATATATATATATATATATATATATATATATATATATATATATATATATTAAAAATAAATACATGAAATGGGCAAAATAGGCCTGCAAAGGCACTTTGTAAACAATCTCACTTGTATCGATGTGACGTAATGCGCGAATTCAATCTGGCTTACTTTTGTTAATAGATTGGCGTTCCATTTTAAATATACAGTTCACTGGGAATAGATTATTTAAATATACACGGACCGGGAAAACAAGTACGAAAAAAATTCACTGGCTCCTGGACTAGTACTGTATCGAAGGAATTTTATGAATGAAACAATATACGACCCTTTACAATTGCGGTCTACTCTAGTTCCGCTGTTGTCAGACGTTATTTTTTTTTTTGGACAATTTAAAGACCTAACAGTATTTCAAGCAAACACAATAACATTACTACAGTTAAAAACATCGCAAACTTGGCATCAATATTTTAATTTTATCCAAATATTGCATTTCTGTCGAGGATCATCCGCGTTGACTTCAGAAATTGTGTAATCTGTCTTGGTTATACAGGGTGTTAAAAAAAAGTATCACAAAATGAAATGGTGAATAATATGACCCAAAATAAGCAGAAAAGTCTTAATAAATATATGACCGCAAATTAACGGTTTCGGAGATATGGACCATTTTGTGTTTATAACAATTTTTTATTATTATAAAAAAACAATGATATTTATAAACAATCAATAACAACAGAGTTAAATGAGATGTTCAAAGTGCCCTCCCTCCATTTCAATGCAGCTACGACATCTCCGAAATGACTGTCGGACTCTTTCCAAAACACCCTCATTGGCTAGGATTCGATGACATCCCTGCTCTATTCGTTGCAGCAGCTCTTCGAGGTTATTCACAGGAGTGGCGTACACTAAATTTTTTAAGTGTCCCTAAAGAAAAAAGTCAAGCGGATTTAAATCAGGCGATCTTGCAGGCCATGGCCAGGTCCGCCCCTTCCTATCCATCTTCGATCAAAGGATCCGTCTAAATGTTCTCTTACGGCAACTGAAAAATGCGCCGGAGCACCATCGTGCTGGAACCACATTTGATTTCTTTGTATTAAAGGAATGTCATCTAAAAGATCACCCAATGTGTTCTGCAAAAAGTTTAAGTAGTCAGCTTCCGTTAATCGGTTAGGTAGTACAATCGAACCTAGTAACCAGTCGCCATAAATACCCATCCAAATGTTTAATGAAAAACGAACTTGATGCCTGGATTCCACGATACTATGGGGATTTTCGTCGGCCCACATATGCAAATTATGGAAATTAAAAACTCCATTTCGTGTAAACCCTGCCTCATCAGTAAAAAGAATTAGTGCAATAAAATTGGGATCCTCAGCATCATTTCTCAGAAACCATCGACAAAACTCCAAACGTGCTTGATAATCAGGTGCATTCAGAGCTTGCACTCGTTGAAGATGGTACGGGTAAAGCTGCTGCTCGTGGATGATTCTCCAAACCAGAGGAGCCCCAATTCCTACCTCCGCTGATATTCTTCGCACACTAGTTTCTGGATTCTCTTCTACTCGTGCTAAAATTGCTTCTTCTGCCTCAGGGGTGGACACCGACCTTGGTCTCCCGGAATCATGTGACTGTTTCCCAAATTTACCTGTATCACGCAATCTTTGGTGCAATCTTCCAAACACACGAACTGAAGGGATGTGGCGATTAGGGAAAGCGTCGATATACTGACGTAGCGCTTCCCTCGCATTGCCATTTGCACGACCGTACATAAAATGCATGTCAGCTAATTCAATATTAGTGTAAACAGTCATAACGAAAATTTATAAAATTATTCACCCACAACAAAATAATAACTGCAAATAGTATCTATGAAAAAACATCGGTAGACTCCGATAAGAAAAGCAAGTTTTTGAGAATGAAAAAAGATAATCAAAAAATGATACAAAACACAAAACACTCCGTATCTCTGAAACCATTCATTTGCGGACATATGTTTATTAAGACTTTTCTGCATATTTTGGCCCATACTACCCCCCGTTTTATTTTGTGACACTTTTTTTTAACACCCTGTATATATCTATAGTTAAAAGCACGTAAACTTGGCATCAATGTTCAATCCGATTATTGGGTTTCTACCGCGGACACCACCGTTCATTCTTCAAAAATTTTGTAAATAATCTTATCTGTCTTGGTTATATATCTATGAGTTACAATATACCGACAAGTTTGGCTAGCCCGTGTTTCAGGTGGAGATGAATATCGAGACAGATAAGCGTCCCATTAGAATGAACGGAGAAAAATAGAATTATTACACGTATAATTGTCTTTGCATAAACAAAGAGAGGATTGCGTACAGAGGTATTCTATGAAATGGATGAGGTACCTCTCAACTTCGACCGAATACCGAATGCAAAGCGGTAGGACTCGACAAATATAATAAAATTAAACCACCTAAATGAAAGAAAAAGACGACAATTTGTAGCCCTCTCAAAAGCAGGTCGCTGAATTACCCTAGGCCATAAAAGGATTATGCACCTGATTCTTATGGTCATAAACCGGAAGTGCTTAATTTATTAGTTGTTGTGGCTGGATTTACAGTAAAGGATTTTTCTTAATTAAGATCCCTATGAAGTAAAATTAAATTCAATGAGAATAAAATGAAAAAAATACCCACATAACTTAACAATTTCTTACAATTTACAAAATTTTACCCAAATGCGAACGGTTCCCCTTTTAAACACATAATAACAAAATGATACCTGTAACAGAGACAATCCAGCGAGACGTGTAACTCAATGTATTTTTTTTTGTTCGGTAAAAGTTATTTGGGCGATGGTAACCACAACCAGTCTATGATGGCGCCACTAGTAAATAGCGGGAAAATTAAAAATTCTTTAGGGCGGGAAATTCAAACATGGATTCAGAAATAAATAGTTTTTCTATACAAATTTACAGGAGAAACAAAAACTATTGTTTCACTGTATATTAAAAAATATAAAAGCTTCCAATAACATCAAATTTTTTATCATATAAATAATTATTTTAATAAAGGAAGTTTTAATCAGTTTAATATAAGCAGTGAACAGTTTTTATTACTCTTGTAAATTTCGCTAAAAAAACTTGAAAATTCTATTGTTTATTAAATATCTAAACTTGGAAAAATAATACACCAAACTCTTTTTCTATAAATTATATTTTTGTAAGGTACAGAAAAACAAACTACAATTGCTATGTTTAGAAAGTACCTCGTATCATTTTGTGACAAATTACAAAGAAAGTAACAGTTGTTATATATTCATAATAGTAATGTAACAAATATTTTATAAAGTATAGAGTATATCGATGCCTTTTTGCCAGACTATCATAAGTGCCATTTGAACAAATGTCACTTACGTTAGTGACTGTGACTGTTTATTTTAATAGAAACCATGGAAATGAAACAAACACACACATACACTCACACAAATGTATAAGGCCTGAGTCGAGTAAGTTCCCCTCCTGTAAACTGGATCGAAACCTGCTAGACCCATTCCGTACATCCCCCTGCTAACTCATCTTAGGGTCATCAAGATCAATAGATTTTTTATGCCATGCCTTCTAAAAGCGAATGAAGGATGACATACTAACATCATTTAAACAGGACGTTGCTGAAGGCTTACCCCTGTTATGTCGTCTGTTTGTGTATTTTGCGTGTGTGCATTCCTGTTGTGTCCCCAGTCATGTAAAAGTTTTCCTAGTCTCCTAATTTGGTTACTAGGTAGACCTTCTCCAACTAGTCGTCTAATCTATTCGATCTGTTCTGCAGCAGGAGGTACTTTTCAAACATAGCAAATAATAATAATATAAACACTATTTAAAGATAAATACATTTTTGTAATTTTTTTGTCATTATTCCTTACCTGTCTCTTACACCACCAGGGTGGTACCTATTTTCCATATTCCCTTAATTATAGATTACCTTACAATGTTTGAATGAATATAACATTTTACCCATGAAAAATCTAATTTCGAATTTAACTCTTTTTCAATTTCATTTGAAAAATCCTACTTAAACTACTGGTTGTTTTGCAGGATAAATTAACTTTTCTTGAGATTGATCTCTCTAAAATCCAAAACCGACCTGATCTCCCCAAATTTATTTTCCAATGCATCCTGATTAAAAATTATGCCCTTTCGTGATTCAATTTTTTTTCTTCGTTTAAATGACTCTACAATCTTCTGAGTGCCTATTAGAGGTACGTGTATGTAAGAAATAGCCAATATCTAATAATTTGAAAAGTCTTTTGCCAATGCTACATGTGCAGGGATTTTTTACTCAGCATACATTCTACTTCTTTTCTAGTAGGTGGGAACTTTGTGCTGCCATTAAAGCTGTTGAGACATTCATCTACCCACTTAATGAACAAAAGTAGCTCTAACAATGGATCTCTGTTCCAATTCACCTAAAATAATTATAGCCATTTTGTAATATATTATTAAACACATATTATACAGTGGTTTTCTTAATAAATTGGAAATTACTTACCTCTAGAAAGAAACGTGTACAAAAACGTGAGTTTGGTTCCAGAAATTGCTTCATGCATAAAACAATATGCGAAAATTAACATTCCTCCCAAAGAAAATTAATTAAACAACAAAATCAGACTCAAACAAATAAACGGGGCCCAAATTAAATTAATTTTAATAAAATGCACACGTTCATAACAACATTCATAACATTGTCAGTTTTAATCGATACGTCGACGTTAAAAAACCAGCAACATCAGCGACCTCTTAGATTGGTGTTAGTTTTATTGGAGAGAGATAAATATATGTAAAGATCAATGTAAAAGAGAATGAAAGTCATACATGTAATTTAAATGGACCACCGAACAGTTTTTCCTATTAAGTTACACGTCTCTGTTGTCTCTGCCTGTATTAAAACCATGCTGTTATACTTCTTCGCCGGCCGTTTCCATGACTACTATATGACGGATGGAACACTAGATAACCGCGCGGGGGGGGGGGGGGGGGGGGGGGCGTGTAAAACAGTGAAAAAAATATATATACGACAAGTTGTCACCTTATAGGTAACAGGATAATTTACCTTTCGATATACTTGAGGAATATAAAGAAAGGAGTCACCTTATAGGTAACAGGATAATTTACCTTTCGATATACTTGAGGAATATAAAGAAAGGAGTCACCTTATAGGTAACAGTATCACAAACTTATCACTGCATTTCACAAAACCAAAAGTAGTCAGTCACCTTTAGATATATTTGAGGAATATAAAGAAAGGAGTCACCTTATAGGTAACAGGATAATTTACCTTTCGATATACTTGAGGAATATAAAGAAAGGAGTCACCTTATAGGTAACAGTATCACAAACTTATCACTGCATTTCTCAAAACCAAAAGTAGTCAGTCACCTTTAGATATATTTGAGGAATATAAAGAAAGGAGTCACCTTATAGGTAACAGGATAATTTACCTTTCGATATACTTGAGGAATATAAAGAAAGGAGTCACCTTATAGGTAACAGTATCACAAACTTATCACTGCATTCTCAAAACCAAAAGTAGTCAGTCACCTTTAGATATATTTGAGGAATATAAAGAAAGGAGTTACCTTATAGGCAACAGTATCGCAAACTTTTGGCAACTGAACTTGCTGAAGGCAGGAAGACTTCTATAACCCATTTCTTACATTTGAACGCGGTTTTTGTACTTTTATTTTCTCGTTAAGCATTTGACAAAGAACGATTGAGTTTCTGTCCCATTCAACTTTCACGTAATGTAATACCACGCAAAACAGTCCTAATGGGCAACATCTGGCTTGCGGAACGTTCCCAACGCTTACATTTAAACTTGACAAACAAAATACGTGGAAATAGAAAGCGATTCATATTTCCTGGAAAACGCCACAAAACATTTAAGAAAAGAACAAAAAAATATCAGACCTGGGGGCGTCGGGTTTTATCGGCGATAACTCGTCAACGGGCTAATCAACAATATCTAAAGTTATTCTTTTGAATGTGGGTTTTAGTGCTCTTTAATAAACCTAGATATAATTTTTCTCTATAATAATTAGGGAAGCCAATAATTGACCCCATTTAAAATTACATGGGATTTCCTATATCCCGATCGACGAGACGATGCAACACCAAGTATAGGTAATATCTTAAATTTTTGGCTAGCCAATACAAAAGACAATTTGTCACACAGAACACAAAAAGTACGTACTGTGATAAATTGTTTTTAATAATAAAAAGAACATGAACGCTTACCTAAAATTTTCTAGGTGAACGATTCATATAATTCATAAGTGTGTTAAAAATTGAACTTTCGAAAATTTTTGAGTAGGTACCTATTTTTGCGACTTTTTCCTCAATTTTTGACGGTCAAATAATCATCAAAGCTTGCTCTACTCTGTCAATGGTTTAGTGTTAAAATAGTTTGTGCAATAAGAGAGGATATGATGGCATATCACACCAAGAGGATGCTTTTTTATGTTTATTTATTTTTAAATTAGTTATTATATCTTAATCTTAAAATAATTTTTAAAATTTGTAGATTTTCGTTAGTGAGTAGTAGAAAAAATATACTATACAACTCAAGTGGATTATCCACTCAGACGATTGAGCACTCCGCCTACGGTGTCGTGCTCAAACTTCGTATTCGTGCGCTATGACCATCATATCCACTCTTATTGCACAAACTACTATTAATACACTTCTTTGTAAACGTCAACAGGGGCTGTGTATAGGGGGTACAAATTACAGAAGCCTGGCATACGGCATGCCGTACTTTGGTTTTCAGGATTTAATATTTTGATTTACTGCGGTGATGAAGAAAAAATATTTATTTGTTATTTTAAAAAATTCAAGTTTATTTGTTCGTAATATTTATAATATAAGGCTAAAGAATGTTTAGTTATTTATTTTATATATTTTGTGCAATACAGAACTAGAACTATAAGGAATACACAAAATTTTGCCCGGGGCGTTTTTTTAACGACTTTGGGTCACTTTTAATGACAAAAAAGTCTAAAAGTATTGACAATGTCGATATTGCACAAAGCCATTGTATATGAGACGAGCAAATATTTTTATAACCTTGTAATAACATTATTGTAGTTAAAATGCATCATTGTTTATTGTATCCAATCTGAAAAAACTTCCAATTCGAATGGAGAGATAACATTGTTTATTGCGTGCAATGAACTCTTACTCTCACAATGTTAAAAAGAAATATTTATTGTATACCAGTTTTTATTAAACTGAAATGGGTTGTGATGACCAAAATATTTCGTTCATTGAGAAAAATACGAAAAATTAGTGTGCAATGACAAAATTTGTTCCGGTTGGGCACATGAATCCTGTGGTATAAAAGGAAGATTGCATTACTTTTGTCAAAAATGTTTTTAAGTTTTCTTTTAATTCTTTAATTTTGTTTTTAATTAACTACATCTTTTAAAAAGATTACTTATACCCAGTTAGTTTTCAATGACTGATCTTAACCGGGTGATTTCGTGAGAGTTTCTTACAATAAAAGTAAATACTTTATTCATAGTTAGTGTTATAAAATAGTAGTTTATGTTATAAGGACAAAAAGTTGAGTTGTTCGGGCGACTACGAGAATTTTGCCAGGCCAGACGTAGTCGAGCCTGGCAACTCGTAGGAGTCCGAAAATAAACTTTTCTTTCGTGTTTCATTCATTATTTTTTATTCGAATGTTCTTATAGATATTAAAAAAAAAATATAGAAAATTAAATCCGAAATGATATTATTTTCAATTTTTCTTATAACTGAGATGTCTGTGAACGATAAGAATAACTAGGTAGGTATATTCTTAATAACAATTGAATAGTTGCAGTCATATCAGTGTGCTTATGTCAAATCGATTTATAGTTTATTTAGTTTTCTCTTAGATATTCAATTATGTTACAAGGGCGAAAAAAACACTTTTCGTCCGTGTTTCATGCATTTTTTTTTTAATGTTCTTAGATAATAAAAAATATATAGAAAATTAAATTTAAAATATTATTTCCAATAATTTTTCCTTAACTGAGCTGGCTATGAGAACAATTGAACAATTTCTGTCGTGTCACTGTGCTCATGTCAAATTAATTTAATTTCCCCTCCGAGCAATTAATATTAGAGAGAGTCTTCCCCCCTTCCCCACGCTAAACTTTGTAATCAACATCTACTCCCCCCGAATGTAGAAATCCCTCTCCTGTAATTGGCTTATTTAATCAGCGTTGCCAAGTTTGGCAGCGCCAGTTCTGACACAAAATATAATTACTTATAGGGTTGTAAGGGTTGTAAATGTATATTTTAAATTTATTATCTTTAATAACATGGTGAAAACATGCTTTATGTGAAAATGCTTCTTCAATTCAAGAATATATCATAAGTAAGTATGAAACACAACCTTATCATCAGGAAGGTGCATTAGGCAATCACCTTTAATTTGCAATCAAACTATTATTTTCTCATCGAAAAAGTAAAATTAAGAGTGAATAAACCCCAGCTAAGTTCGTCTTCTTCCGTCTCATAATGATTACAGTAAAGGCTAATTACTTATTAACATAAATAAAGAAAATTTTAAACCTGTGACTTTATTTCAATATCACATCTTTGCAAAGTTTATTGTTATTTTTTTATTGTAGGTTTCCTTTTCTTGATATGATAAAAAGAAATAAATGGTTCCAAAATTTAGAAATTCAACAAATGACCACCTGCATAACTTTTTATGCCAATGAAGATTTTTATTACAAACCTCAGGGGAGGAAAATATTAAAGAAAAATGCAATTTCAATAAATAATCAATCCTGTCACTACTTCCTCACAATATTCATCTGCTACTAAAATACTAAAACAGCAAGTGAAGCGGTTAAACTTAAGTTTCTTTAAAAAAGAATAAGGAGAAAGGCAATGCCACTTTTTTGTTGACATTTTTTTTTAAACTAATTTTGTGTATTGTTTAAACTTTTATATTATGTACTTAATTCAAGAGCAAAGAAATGTTTTATAATTCTTAAGAAAACTATTCAGAGCCGAAAACAAAATAGTTAGTTAGTCTTTGTGCCCGAAATATAAAGATATAGGTACAAATATTTGGATATTATGAGTGATTTTTACTTTCCTATCTGTATACAGATATAAGGAAAGTATAGGAATTATGATTTTTTGATTTTTTCGACCTCGAGTTTTCGACGGATTTTTACGTTTTGAGGTCCCCTGAATCTGTTTGAACTATTTTCGCGATGATGTGTGTGTGTGTGTGTGTGTGTGTGTGTGTTTGTGTGTGTGTGTGTGTCTCCACCATAACTCATGAACCGATACACATAAAAACACCAAATTTTAAACTTAAGCTTTATTCCGAAGTCTAATGAACTGATTAGATTTTGGGCAGAGTCGGAACATCTGGGGGTACTTTATAGGTCATAAAATGGTCCGTATTCGAGAAATTTGACAAAATGTAAAAAAAATAATTTTTTATAAAAATTGTTCAAATACAAGTTGTTTGTAATATAATTTTCTACAATTTTTAATATATACATAATTTCTCTAAAATGGACCGTATTCGAGATATTTGAGAAAATGTGTAAATTTCGAATTTTGAAGAAAAATTAAAAACGGATAAAGAAAAAAATATTAAATTTTAAACTTAAGTTTTATTTCGGCTTAATGTGAAATGATTAGATTTTGGACAAAGTCGGAACATCTGGGGGTGTACTTTATGGGAGGCCGTTTTTATATTTTATGGAATATATCTGTTATTTATGTTTGGAGAAGAAAATTGTTTAAATAAAAGTTACTTCTAATATAATTATTTATAATTCTTGCTTTATGTCAAAATTTCCTGAAATGGTCCGCATTCGAGAAATTTGACAAAATGTGCAAAATTCTGATTTTTATGAAAATTTTTGAACTAAAAGTTGTTTGCGATATCAATCTCTATAATTTTTGTATATACATGATTTTTCTAAAATGGACCGTAATGGAAAAATTGTAGGAAAAGTGCTAAATTAAAATTTTTCAGTATTTTCGTTTTCAATGAATATCTATAGAAAAATGTTTCGAGGTAGATGTGTATGTGGAAAATGTATGTATTTAGTTTATCCTCTAAACATTTATAGATGTGCTGCAATAGGTTGTACAAAATAACCGGAAAAAGCCTATAATAACTAGATAGGAAAATCATGTGTTGGACACATCAGATTTTTTATTCTATTAATAGAATTTGCTTCTAAATCACTAATGAATTATATTATGTAGTAACAAACTAAACAAAAAAAACGTCCCAAAAAACATTGAATGTTTATTATTGGAGTTTATATCGCCTATGATAAAACAATACTAGAACAACTTAAATAATGTGGATTTTGACTATTTTAAGTTATCCAGATCATTGTGATCTAAAACAATGGGCAGTATGAATAAAATTGTATTATGAACTTAAACTACCTTTTTTGTAGCAAAAGCTAACATTTTTGTGAATAATAAGTCTTAGCTTAAACTTATAAGTTTATTCTGTTTGCTATATGTTCAGTTTTTTTTTTTGTAGTAAAAGCTTATTTAGACGTGAATAAAATACAGCATTTACTACAATTTTTAAGCAATAACTTTGAATTTTCAAGCCTGCTAATATGTAGCTTAAAAATTAGTCTTCTGAGTCTTGTGTAGAACTTCAATCGAACACGTTTCTGTATCTGTAACGTGTGGAGGGTGGGTAACTCCCACGGCACTTAGGCCCCATTAGGCATCCTCCTAAGATGATAGACACCTCCTAGCTCGTGAGCCAGCCTACAAATTTAATGTAGTTGACAACGTCACCAAGAGGTGTTTCTCTTATATCGGCCGGTGTTAGCCGATACTCGCCGAACACAAATCTTCTAATAAATGAGAGCGTCGAGCAATCGTAAAGGATATGCTTGATGGTCTCATCTTCTTGTTCGTACCCTCTGCGCATCCTCTGCAGAGTGCGGATTCTGACAGCCCCATGATATGGAGATGCTTCCGTACTTGGCAATGACCAGTCAGGATGCCTGTGACTAGGCGCAGATTCTGTCTAGTCATTGTCAAGTATGTGTTTGCTGCAGTGTTGTCAGGATAACTTAGGAGCTCCCTGGCTACCCTGCAGTTTCTTGTTTCATTCCATCTTTCCTTGAATTTCACAAGGGAATGTTCTTTAATTAGGTCTGTCGCTACCGATTTTGTCAAGCCAATAAAAAAAAAATCGGTAGTGACAGAAACGTTTAAAAATGGCACAATTTATGAACATGAGGCGTTGAAAATATTATTCTCAACGAACTTAGTGTCGGGACGAGGACTATTATAATTTATATCGATTTTCTAGAATTAATGTTGAGTGGTTAACATAACATTTCCTTGAAGACCCTTGAGGAGCATTAAATTCCAGACAAAAAATGCAGATATACCTTAGATTTTTAAGCGATCCTGGATTTAAAATTGGAGTTGGAAAGGATGAAGGCGTTGTGAAATTTGTTTTTACTAAAATAATTCAAAAATCACATATTTGGTTACGTTTTCCTTTAAATAACACTGATGAAGCACAATAAGAGTAGAGTGCTAAGTATCAGTTTCCTTGTGCATTTGGGGCTATAGATGGTACACATATAAGAATTTTGAAACCATCTGAGCATGGAGACGAATATTATAACAGAAAAGGTTACTTTAGTATAAATGTACAGGCAACATATAATGCAAAATCCAACATCCATAGATGCTCAGTGGCCTGGGTCAGTACACGATAGTAGAATACTTAATAATTCTGCAATTTATGTCCAAATGAATAATATGCGGCATAATAATATGGTGTTATTAGGTGATTCTGGTTATGGAATCAGTCGTTGGCTGATGACGCCATACAGAAATCATGAAACTCCTGATGAAATTGCGTTTAACACACTCTTCACGAAAGAGTCATCATCGAAAGGTGCTTCGACCAACTCAAGAGAAGGTTTCAAATTTTGCAATAAATGGTTAGGGTAAAACTAGACAGAGTTGCATCTATTATTATTAGTTGTGCTGTACTTCATACTATATCAAAGTATTTAAATGATCCACTTCATGTCAATAAGGAAGAAGATGAAGATGAAAATGTTAGAAGGGGACCTTGGGTTTCGGGTAGATTTTGACGTAGTTTGTTCAATAAAAGTTGTTTTTGCACGATCTGCATGCGCGTAAGTTTTAATTGCTGAAGAAGAACCAATCTTTGTAGATCTGCTGTGCATAATTTTGCAATCTCATCTGTTTCTTTCCCTTCCAGCTTTTTTTTTGTTTTGATGGTGTAATATAAGAGGAAGTAGGAGGTGTGACTAAAACGTGCCTTGTTTCCGCTGGTTTTTGCATTTCTACATTTTCCAATGGCTTTAATCCCATTGTCTCCGCTCCAAGAATTTTATGCAATGCTGGGTTTTTGTCATCTTTATCTATAATGTTCAGCAATTTTTTTTCCCAATCTTTAAAAATATTTTTTTTATTTCCAGTTGCTATCTGTTTTCTTCTTTAATTCGTTTTTCATATTTTGAATCTTTTTTTGACTTGTTTTACACTAATACTTTTGCCATAAATTGTTTGGTATGATTCCTGCATTTTAATTAAGGAATTTTCTTTTCTTTTTCTTAGTAATGGCAACTGCGATTTATCAAATAATACTTTGTGATTGGATAAAGCCTCTATAAAGCGCAAATTGCCATTTCGGAGTCAAGAGATTTACTGTCGTCGGAATTCATTTTTAACTCACAAACGTGTGTCTGCTAATGGTTGTAAACTAAATCTGTTGACAAAAATATTAAATACAGCCGCTTTTTACAAAGTTTTCTTGGAATTATTTCAATAACAAATAAATAATTTATTATCTATAGATGTTAAAAAAAAATGGATAAGAAAACCAGGATGTATTTACTGTTGTTAGTTTAAACTTAAATTTTTTAGTATACACTTATAGGTATAAGCAAAATATTATTCACAAATGTTTCAGAATGTACTTAAACTTATAGCTGAATCTAATAAGATTGTACTTATGCTATAACTTAATTCATAAAGTAAACATTTTTTATTCATACTGCCCAATATCTTTCTGGTGCTATAGTCAGGTATAAAAACATTCATTTATTTGCATTGTTTCATAGAATGCAAATAAGTTTGCTTACTGGTTCCAGCAATAAGAGAGGCCTCATGCATTGATGCCTAAATCAATGAGCTTTTGTAGCGTACTTGTAGGTTACAAAGGCGAACAGATTTCAGCACTCTGGTGCCGTCATATAGGAGGATGTGTAAATATGCCCCCGGGAATTAGTCCCTCCCGTCGGCCCTGATTAGCGCTTTTGATCTAACATTAAATTTTTATTCTCCGCAAAAGGTTACCGCTACGTAAAAAGAAAGTTTAACAAGACTTACCTCTTACCAGAACCAAAATAGCAAAATGTTACCAACCAATTAATGGTTCTCCTGGTTTCGATAGCGAAATTTTCCTCGAAACTACTAAAAGAAAAGTGGCAGAGCAACCGAAGAAGGCAAAAAAGTCTTCTGCAAAACAAAAACAAGAAATTTGTTTAGGAATCTAATTATTGTTTGAAGTTTTACCACTAATAATTTTTGATAATGTTTTAAGATTATATGAAGTTCTATATTATGTATTTTCCTCTTTGATAACCTGTTTAAATTTTTGTTAGGACCAAAAATAAATTATAATTTTCATTTCAACTACAAAAACCCTCATAATATTAAAAAGGAAAAAACGTCAGATTAGTTGTGTTCATAGGGATCATCAATTCTTTAAACATTTATCTACTTAAAATGTGTTACTTTTAGAAGATATGTTATTAACTTTCTATTTGTACATGTATTAATTTATTTCATTTTATCTCTGTTTGTTGTATTTTCAAATTGATTTTGATATTAATCTTATCTATTTCTATTTTTTTATATTAATATATATGTTTTTTTCATTGAAACAAACATTTATTAGCTTATTAAATATAATGAATTAAAGTTATTTTATTATATTCTTGTATGAATGATTACTTTTATTTCCTTTTGAAAATTAATTTTGAAGATAAAGCCAAAACGGTGAGTGAGAATAAAAAATTAGACGAAAATGACGATATTTATTGGAGCTTTCATTCATCTACACTCTCCTTTTTCTAGCCTATCTACACCTGAGCCAGCAAGATTCGTCTTCCCTCAATCCTTACATTGTCGAGATTTACAGAGAAAATTTTGAGTCCTCGTTCACATATCCGGATCTTCTTTGACGGGGACTATACCACCACTTTACATTATCAGCCTTATTTGTTATGTGGAACAATTTAAATACATTCGTAATTGCTCATTCTCACCTCTTCTCCTGTAGATTCTGTACCCATTTTTCTTATTTTTAGTTAAGTTTGCACTGCTCTTTTATTTTTCCTTTTCCACAGCTTTACTTCTACAATACTGTAACGCTACAATATGGATCCATTTTTGTGATTTATATTATTTAATTTTAATCGTGTGACGAACCTATTATAATAATTATAATAATTAAGGATTATTGTATTACAGGCCTGAAGATGTCCCTGTGAGGCCGAAACTAGTCGCTCCTGTATTTATTTATGATAAAATTGATGTATTGATTTTGAGGTTTTAGTCTGTAAATGAAAAAATTAGACCTTTACAGTGATTTTGATTTATTTCCTTCATCAGACACATATAAGATAGTATAAATTTTAAAAATAATAAAATTTGCGTATTTTTTAGTTTTTTTTACAATTAAAACGTTTGGACAATGTGTGTTCTTACAGGGAAATGATACGCCATTGAACAAGAGGGGTTTTCTATTGTCCTCCTTGTGCTCGCTTCCTCACTTCCTCTACACATGTTACGAACACAACAATCGCCTACAAACTCGTTTCACGCTCCCTCTAGTAGTAATTGCTCGGAGAATTACCTAGATTATTAAAAATTGGTGTCAAAAAAAATTACAAAAATGAGTAGTGACGAAGGATACATTACGGGCACGACCCCAGAAATTAGAGACGCGGCAAATTTGGCGACTTTGAATTTGATTTAAAAAAAAAAAAAATCGAAAATGGTATATGAAAGAACCTACTCAGATTTGAGAATTCTAATCGGTATGCAACACTTTATACATTTAACTTTAGAGGCCATGGCCGGTTAAAAATAAAAATCTAAGAATAATGTTTCTTTTCTAAAATGCTTTTTCATAAAGAAATAAACAACAATTTATGATACAAGTCTAAAGTCTAATTGTTTATTTGTTTCCTTTTGAATTATTTGCCCTTACTTACAAACGCATTTTCAATGAAAGTGCCTCTTTCGAGATAAAATTGCCAGCTTAAGTATATAATTTAAAAAAAAAAAAAAAATAAACTCAATCAATTTATGTAGTTTCGACTGTACTTATTTAAAATATTATAAATTATCCCTAAATACCTACCCCACTGGCACTTATGACTCACGAAATCCGTTAAAAAATGTGAATAAGGATTCATAGAAATTTTCGGGAATCTGCACTAATGTATCATTCAAATTACCGGAAAACATTATCAACATTTTGCTAAATAATATGTAGTATCATGATGGTGTTTACCTTCGGGCCGAGAATAACAAGATAATGAGATCAATCTGTGTTTTAAGTATCTTTTGTCTTTGTCTATATGTACAATGAAATAATATAGTAGATATAATAAAAATGAGTCATCAAATTGTTTCAGCGATGTTAAAGTGTTTTTAACAGATTTTTAGTGATAAATAGTTTACGCGCAAAAACATATTAATTATTAGAAAGGATAGTCGATATTAGAAATTGTTGGAATTAATAGGGAAAATATCACAACTAGCAAATTTGTAGTATAGCTAGTCACGAGGGATATACAGGGTGGCCCAAATTAAATAGTCTATTTGAAATATGTTTGTAGGAGTTTTTTTTGGGAAATCCCCGAGACATGTCGATTTTGATTTCAAGATCTTTAATTCATGGACGTAGCTTTATTCCTCTGAGAGGGGCGATAACCCCTTCAAGAATACTAAATGGCATGAGGGGTCAAGTGTCACAAGGTATTTCAATTCTCTTTTCAAACATGCTGATATATTTTTGTTATATGTTAAATTTAATGTAAAACACCTGTTGGGTTTCCAAACAAGTTTTAATTAATCAAATGTTCAAATTACGACCCATTTACTTCCATGCAGTAATAAAATCTTAGTTCAACATGTTCCTTAACATTTCGGAGCATTTCAGGGGTTATTTCTTAATGCTTGCACTATTCGGTGGCGAAGATCTTCTAAAGATGTAGGTTTCGTCTTATAAGC
This sequence comes from Psylliodes chrysocephalus, assembly GCA_927349885.1. Lineage (NCBI taxonomy): Eukaryota > Metazoa > Arthropoda > Insecta > Coleoptera > Chrysomelidae > Psylliodes > Psylliodes chrysocephalus. The sequence goes on along the minus strand of OV651824.1, from coordinate 5,623,429 downwards.
AACACATTTTAAATAACTCCATAAGAAGTCCAATGGTGATAGATCTGGCGATCTTGTGGGCCATTCAATGAAATTCCTTCTACCCTGTGTTATTGGGGAAAAAGTTGATTTAAAAAGTCACGTACAGGAGCTGCATAGTGTAGCAGGGCGCAATCCTGTTGAAAAAATATATCATTTTCTGGGATCAGAACGTTGTTTTCGAGAATCTCCACAATGCGAGGGTAGATCAAGTCTTCAAGCAAATGAAGGTAATACTCACCCGTCAAGTTACCAAGTAGAAAAAGGGAACAACAA